>AP027111.1:54429748-54670500 GCA_028142955.1 Pinctada fucata
CAATATTTTGCTAAAAAAAATTTTTTTTTTTATTTTCTTTATTTATTCATGTACTTAAAATTCAGAATTGCACCAGAAATGTTAAAATATGTGCATACAGAACATGAAATCCATATATCTTTTGTTCATCTTACCCTCACCCCCCCCCCCCCCCCCCTTTTCCTTTTTTTTTTTTTTTTTTGGCTTGCCCCTCCGCACTTTTTTTCAGACAGAGCTACGCCGTTGCCTATACATACATGTACAGTCTATGTAATGACGACATGCATGTGTAGATCCACATATATAAAGGGTTTCCCTTGGGGATTAGTTGGATGGGGAGGGGTGGGGATGCTCAAGCCAAGCCACAGCTAGGGTCCACTCAGTAATTATGAGAAAAAATTATAAAGCAAAATGAAGCAACTATCAGAAAATAGGAATTTATGATAAAGTTCAGAGGATTCTGACCCCCACTATTCCATCTAGGTCCACAAATGGATAAAACAATGGTATAGACCTGCAACGCTAAAGAAGCGAAAATTAAGCTCGATCGTTGTAGTTTCGAACCCCACCGGCCTCAATTATTACTTTCTATTTCGGGGTGTCATTATGAAAAAAAAAAACAAACAAACCTGATGATGAGGAGGTGGGACAGGGGTGAAAGGAAGGAGGGAGGAGAGAGAGAGGGGAGGGAGGAAGAAGGGAAGGGAAGGGAGAACATGGGAGGGAGAGAAGGGGGGAGGGAGGAAGGGGCGGGAGGGTGGAGGTAAGGGAAGGGTGAAAAAGGAGGGGAGGGAGGTGGGGGCGTGAGGGGGGGGGGGTAGGTGGTGGGAGGGGAGAGAGGTTCCCCCTGTCCGCCCCCTCCCCCCATACAGCTTCGAATTCTGAACTTCTAGTGGTCAATGATTTTCCTCTAAAGAGGTTTATTGTGAGGTGACAGGACAGTTTGTTTCACACGTGTACCTCAAATGGTCATGCAGTTATAGCTCTAACATTGTCAACATCTGCGTGATAAGATATATTTCTATGAGATGAAATTTCGGTCCTTTCTTCAACCTTGACCTTGGATATATGACCTTCGTTCCAGGTCAAGCACATCCTTTTGGTCCTGGTCAACAATTTAATTTCAATAAGACCTTGCAGATATAACTTGTCATGAACACTGTTTTTTTTTTCTTTTTATCAAGATCACGACTGAAGTACATACAGACAGACAGACGGACGGACACACAGATAAGGGGGAGTTCTATATAAGCAACCCCCCCCCCCCATTTGCATGCGGGGTTAAAAAGTTTGGGCATCCTCACGCACAAGTCCAAAAATCAGTCACTCTTGACCCCCCCCCTCCCTTTAAACTTTTGCCTTAACTCAAGAAACATTCTCGATCTGTCCGTTACGGAAGCGTCATAATGCCACATACTGAATTTTTTTTATCTCCTAATTAGGAGATACCAGAACCTAATTAGGCCTTAGCTATCACCTAATTAGGAGATACTGACCTAATTATCACTGTGATAGTATCTCCTAATTAGTTGATTGCTAATTCCTAATGAGGAGATAAAAAAATTCCGAATGTGACATTAGGACGCTTCCGTAGTCCGTCCTTATACTTGATATCAACTCAATAATATAGAAAACTTGCATATTCACTTTAGTTTTTGTAATTTTCAATCATTATAGATCAATTGTCTAATAGATATAGATTCACATAAATTTATGAACTACCTTATCTTATTCATTCATTTTTATATCTATTCATTCAATCATCCATACTTATAAAACCAAGTTCCGCTAAATCTGCAGATAACAACATACGGACACATGGACAGACAGACGGAGAGATATAAAAGACCGATCGATCAATCAATGGACAGATGGAGGGACGAATGAACGACGGATCGACCGACCGACCGACCTACAGACAGACAGATTAGACAGACAGACAGAGAGAGAGAGAGAGAGAGAGAGAGAGGAGAGAGAGAGAGAGAGAGAGAGATAGACGAAGTGCGAGAATGAATAGAATGAGAGAGCAAATCTCTATATAATTAAAATTATTTCATATAAAATAGAAAACATTGTAGGACATTTTAGTATATGATATCTACCTTTCGGAGTTTTTTTCTCGTCAGTGACCGACGGCTGGTGCCCCTATGACGTTATGAGTACATATGTAAAATGAATCACAGATGACATCGCATAATTCCACCATAATTATATACTTTTACTTAAACATTATACATATCTGGAGCGCCTTTTATACATACTTCCTGTATTCATATAGTGTATATTACAGTCATCACGTGAAATTTTCAAGTATTCAAACTTAAATTTCTCATAACTTTGATCATCTGGTTTTGCGTAATTTCGTACCGCATTTATACGGTATTTTCTAAATCCTTTATATACTTTGTTTCATCGAGTGATGTTACACAATTCTTACCTGAGCAAGGTAGAGTGTAACACCCCCGCGCATGTCCCAAGCGATCAGACGCAGATCTTGAAATTCGGTGTGGAAGAGGGGGGGGGGGGGTGTCAATTTCCACCTGAAGTATAGTTCGAACGAACAAAAATTCAATAGAGATTTGATGACAAATAATAGATGAGTCTTCTAAATGCGTATTCATTGTTGTGGGGGGGGGGGGGGATCTTAAAACAACTTTCCTGGTTCCCCGCTTGGCTTATCTACTTTTTCTACATGCCGATTGTCAGAGTGCACCTGCATGAATGTAAAGATACAAGGGCGGAAATAAGGGGGGGGGGGGGATGTTGTCGTGATCCATCTCATTGAATTCGAACAAAATAATTTTTTCCCTTATATTTTTTTCAAAATCATAAGCAGGTCCCTACCGATAAGTTGGACCCTCCCTGCAACTTGAAAAATCTAAATCCGCCCATGAGACCGAGAGTACATATAGGTGAATCGGTTAATGGATCGGATCGTTCGACTCTAACAGCCCCTTCCCCCCCCCCCCCCCCCCCCCCCCCCCGTCACAAAATTTCTGCATAATCGTGCAAATGCAGCTCTCGATAATATTTCGAAGAATATTTATTGTTTCCTTATATTATTTAAGAAAATAAATTAAAGTTGCAGAGCTTCTCGCCTGTTTCTAGACCCGTGCCTATATTCGAGATAGAAATTTCAGGCAATGAGGTATTACGTATCTTTCAACCAGTATGAAAATTCTACTGATTTCAACGTTGCACAATTTATGTAAATTTGTTCTTTGTATTTTTGACAGATTGAGATTCAGTAGCGTCTAGATGTCCAAAACATCCATACATGCGTCGCTTATTCACATTCGACTTTGGTACTTCAACCACAGGGATTTATCGCGCTTCCCGGTCGTTTGATGTATACTACTAAGGGATTTTAACATTTGATAGGACTATTTCTGAAGACAGAGATTCGATAGACGCCGAGTTAGAACCATTTACATAATCCATAGTACAACAAGCAACCGATATATCCCTGTGCTTTGAACATAAAAGTCATGATATTGTATTTCTCAACTAAAAATAAACTAGACAACATACACTGCCATCCATAAATAACTATACAAACAAGGAAATCATGCTAAATTCTTTATAAGTATATCCTAATTTTTCAATCCTGAACTTGAAAGAATCATGATAATTGGCTTCACATAATTCAAAATTATGAATTGTGGTAACGAAAATGTAAAAAGAAAATTTTCTCATCTGCACAATTTTTTCCAAAAAAATGTCATTTTTATATAAAAAAGTGCAAAACTTCAAAAACTTCAAATATTTGGGTCAAGTTTGTTACAAATGATTTCTACAAGGTTCATTATTAGAATCATACAGCAATGGATTTGAAACTGTTCATTTTATAACAGCAGAATGAGTAGAAATAGTGTATACTAATTTATGGATGGCAGTGTATATAGATCGTCGGCAGGTGTTTACTTATAGTTACATATAAAAAATGCCCAAATCTCAAGGTCAAAGGTCATGAAATCAAATAAACGCTCCGACAATGAGGAAACTACATTTACTTATAGTTACATATAGAAAATGCCCAAATCTCAAGGTCAAAGGTCATGAAATCAAATCAACGCTCCGATAATGAGGAAACTACATTTACTTATCACAGCCAATTGTGCCTCATATGAAATTCATGTGAAATTTACATGAACTTTACATGAAAGTTCACATTAAATTTATGTGAAACGAGCACGAACATGAAATTTACATGAAATTTTTCACATGAAATTCATGTGAAGATTTTTACATGGATGTTATGTGAATTTAGTTTCCTGTGAAGGTCACTTAGAAAAAATCATGTGAAATTCATGTGAAGTAAATTCATGTGAAATTCATGTGAATATTTTGTCACATAAATTTTATGTAAAATTTATATGAATTTCACATGAATTTTCATGTGAAATTTACATGATGCTCATTTCATATGAATTTCATGTGAGGCACAATTGGCTGTGTAGTTCATGCGATAATGAACAGGTTAATGTTTTTTTTCAAAAAGATGTCAAGGTTACTAGGTCAAAAGTCATGTTATGAAATGACAGCTCTGGTCACAAGGAATCTGCATGTGAAATATCAAAGTCCAACTACTTATAGTTCACGAGATATAATAGATTTAACAGTAGGTCAAAGGTCAAGGTCATTGGGTCAAAAGTTATGGTATCAAATGATTAAAGCTCCGGTCATGAGGAATCTTAATTCATTTGAAATATCAAAGTCCTTCATGAAATATCAATTTTTGATAATAGGTCAAAGGTCAAGGTCACTGGGTAAAAAATTACGGAATGAAATATGGTTATGAGGAATCTACATTTGAAATTTCACAGCCATACTTCTTATAATTCGTGAGATATTAGCTCAGTAAAGTTGTTCTAAGTTCAAGGTCATTTGTCATGTTATCAAATTTAAGCTTTGGTCATGAGGAATCTTCATGTGAAATATCAAAGTCCTCTCTATTGTGATTCATGAGATATAGGCCAGGCGCCAGTTTTACAAAAATACTTACGAAAAATTTTAGGAATTTTCGTAACCTTTATCATCGAATAAAAGCTTAAAATCATTTTCACTTTAGATTATGTTGTCCTTTCTGATAGCATTTCTACATATTGAATACAAATTCAGAAACAAAACGTTGCAATTTTTAGTTTATTAGAAGTACTAGTCGATCAAGAGTTACGAAAATTCCTTAAAGTTTTCGTAAGTAATTTCGTAAAACTGGCTCCAGGTTTTTCGTCCTGATGATGAATTAGAGGCCGACACTTGGGGTACATTGTACAACAGTAGCTCTCAAGACATTCGTCTCTGCATGCTAAAAAGTAAGAGTTTTGTTAGCATAAAATGTCCTTTGCCATGTTCGACTCCCAAAAAGTGACCTCGACCTTAAAGATATTGATAATCTAAATGTATTTTACATAACTGCAATGTGAGCATAAACCCTATAAATGCTGCCGAGTTTGCTGGCCGCAAGAAATAAAGTAATATACATTGCATTTCTCTCTATTTTAATATACATATAACAAATCAACAGTATAAAATACCACAGGCAAGTAATATTTTAGAATTTTTTTCACGCAGTAATATTATTTTGAAGATTTCCTACAAATACTCCACAATGCAATGCAATGCATCCTTATCGTTAAATTTTTACTTGTGTTGCATTAAATGATAATGCACTTTGAGCAATTAGTTATACTTCATAATCAACAACAGAGAATGTATGGAACCAACACGTTATAACAAGGCCATTTCTTTGCTTTTTGTAAAGATAATGCAATGGTATTAAGTACAAGTCCAATGTAAGGATCAGGCAGTTGAAAAACCTTAAAATTTTTGCAGAACTTTTTTCTCTGTAAATGTGTTCAGATCAGCCTTCATATGAATGTTCTGAAGAAACTTTCCTCATAGAATTTTCCTCATACTTGGATGGTGAGGAAAGTTATAATAGGGGTAGCAAATTTGGTTGAGTTATATAGAGAAAGTTTTCCCGCCATTTTATTCCTTAATTAATTTATAATCCTTTATAAATCATGAGGTGAATATATCGCTTCACCATCGCTACTTTGAGAAATTAATATCATATGTTTGATTTGTACCACATATATGGCTCAAAACAGAAATAAAAAGTTTTGCAAAAAATTTTGATGTATCACCCCTGCCTTATTCTTACGTGGACCTATACTTAACTCAATAATTGTTTCATTTTAATCCTTTGTCTAGCATTTGCTTCATTAATAAATCAATTTGAAAATTGCGAATATAAAATGTTAAAACAGTATACAAGCAACTTCCCTCTGAATGCTCGTTTGTTTTTTCCCAAAGGCTGGCTGGTAAGTTTACTTAGAACAGAATAAAAAACAAGAAATGGCCTGATCAAAAGAATTATACGCAAATGAATAAATGATACGAGAACATATTATATTTGAAAATATGTATGTACCTCATATTCCATAAATATAGTAGATTGTGATGAAACTTTCCGTGTTAGTAAACAGATCATCCAGTTTTACACACCGGTAGAAATCAATGAGGTTATTCGGACAGTTATTTTCAAATAATATTGACTAATTTCTTTTGGTAATGCATCAGTCAAGTATTCAAAGAAACTATCAAATTCTGCAACTTATGCACAGAAATTTTGAAACAGTAGAAATAAAAACTTAATGAATATCATGAAATAAAAGTCCGTAACAATCATAAAGAAATTCTTGCTTCCTGATGTTGAAAATGTAAAGTTTACGCTGGTCGGCCGAACAAGGCACTATGACTATAGCACACTTGAGCTACGCTCAGGTGAGCTAAAAAGAAATACATGTAAATGAAGCTGGTGTAAATCTGGCATGTATAGATAAAACCGGGCATGATTGCTCCATAGTCAGATGCCTTCAATACTTCAAATGTCATTACTAGTAACTAAGCATATGGAGATTTGACAAGGCTGAAGCGCATTCAAAGAGTCACCGAGTAGTACGGCAAATTGAAGGTTCATGAACGTGAACAAAAGCCTAATGGCTTGTAAAGTGTAGATGACCTCTATTACTAGGCGGTTTAGGAAGTCATTACATTACTGACTTCCTATAATGAAGGTTGGTTTAATGCAGCCGTCACATTTTTTTTTTTGTATTTTGCATATTAAAAAAAGAAATTAAAGAACACACTGGAAAACCGAACCCCCCTTCCCTTCCCCAGGTTTTAAAAATAGTATTGTATTGTTTACAGACAATAGACTATTTCTCTATAAGCAAAGCTTACTAGAAGATGGTCCTTGTTTCAACTTTATAATTGTCGATCATCTAAACAAAAAAATATACATGTATATACATGTATTCTGGAATGTTAAAAGACAATATAGTAACAAAGACATAAACATTTCCTGAGGAAGAAAACAATATACATGTATATAATATATATACAAATAATATACACGTAAATCATGTATAAATAGAGTTATATAAGACTGGAAATTCTAAATGTGACGTTCAATTTCACGAAGTCAATAAATTGATATGTGCGTACCTTCCAGTTTTTGCCATTTCTTTAAATGTCAATTCTTTACGCGAGTGTATTTTTCCTCAAAGTATATCACAGAGAACATGTTAAATATAAATCTGAGAAAAATTTTACAGGATAAAATAAGCTTAATTTGATCAATTCTTGCACTTTCTTCTCTCTCAAAAATTTACAATAAAAGGAAAATATTCTGAATAAAATATTCAATCAAATTGCTAAACGTATAATACCATTATCACATATGAAAAATGCCTCATTAAAACTCCTAATACCCAAGACAAATCTGTACAACACAATTTACAATAAGAAATTTTCTCCAAAACATTTCAATTTTTGGCATAAAATCTTTGTAAAAATTTATTTTGAAATAAGGAAAATCTCATCATTTAAGTGAATGTGAGCAAAATAACACTGAAAATACGAGTTAAAATTACCCGAATATCGTACTGTAAAAAGGTTAACAAAGAAAATAGTGGGACAATTTGCATAATATATCAACCCGATGTAATTGAAGAATTCATTAAAGCTAGTATATCCCTGGATAAAAGTTGGATTTCTTTCTTCCTTTAAAATTCCATGAGAGTAAAAGAGCTGACCATTACTAAAAATCTGTAAAATACCCATAAACTGTATAAAAATCGAAATTAAGAATTTAAAATCAAGATACAGTCCAGACTGTCTAATTAATGTGACCATGCAAGAGCGAGAGTTAAAACTTGTAGAGTGCTTAATTTATATCACTGTGTTAGACCATAAAACTGTAATTCGGTCTTTCCGAAATACAGAGTTACTTCCCATTTGTGCAGGTATCTGACATCAACGCATTGTGACGTAAGAAAATTCTATGGAAACCAGCATGAAATTCAGGGAAATAGGGTTACATACATTGTATATGACGTATTCAAAGAAATTTAATGATGACACAATGCTTTACTTCAGATACCTGCACAAATCGAACACAGGACTGTAAAATCGAAAAGACGGAATATTTATTGAACGAATCTTTTCAGAATACAGAGTTATTTCCCATTTGAGCTGGTATCTGACATAAAACCAATATGCCGTCATGCAATTGGTATGGAAACGTAAATTTCGTACCGTCACTTCCCAGAGTTCAAGGAACGTTACCATAGAATTTGATGACGTCACAATTAGTCTATGTCAGACACCATCCCAAATGTGAAGTTACTCTAGTTATCAAAAATACCTACTAGATGTTCATGCTTGATTTTGTGCCTGTAAATGATAAAGTTTTGAGAAAAATAGTTGTTGTAAAGTCTCTTTCTTCGAATTTGGAGCTGAAAATTTTTGTTGCTTGTTGCATTAGTCAGGGAGTCGCTAAACACAGAACATTTTTACGAGAAATAACATTAAGCGGAATTTCAGTCTGGACTACATTTACATTGCATATATTATATGTACATAAAATATAATAAAATATTATAAATCTATCAATATACTAAATACAAATATAAATTCATAAATTACTAAATTTACATCAACTCTTTCAAATCCACTATCACAAATAACATTATGGCATTAATGAGACATAAAAATAAATCTAGGAGTATTCAAATTTTTGTTTGCTAAACAAAAATTCTGCTTTGAAACATGTGATTAACAAATAACTAAGCATACAGTATGAGCCGTAACTGAATTTATATATTAGCCCAAATCTCATCCAAAATTAAATAAATACATGTATATTCAACTGACTGAAAATTTAACATTGGATGCTTACATGTATATCTCCTCAAAAACAAAGCTGGAGTGGAACCCTTCTCTCCAACATTAGAAAAATTCAATGAGTTTATAAATCCAAATTGTCATTTCATAGAAAGACGGATAATACACAGAAT
The DNA here is from genome assembly GCA_028142955.1 of Pinctada fucata. Taxonomy (NCBI): domain Eukaryota; kingdom Metazoa; phylum Mollusca; class Bivalvia; order Pterioida; family Pteriidae; genus Pinctada; species Pinctada fucata. The sequence continues at coordinate 54,439,093 of AP027111.1, forward strand.
GAAAAAGAAAATTATTTCATAATACTTAAGTCTTTGTTGTGTAGCTTTACATTAAATTTTGTTTGTAAAACTTTCTTCTACGTCCCTATATAATTAAACGATATATTACTTGCCGGACCTAGATTCGATATTGGTACGCTATCGCTACTGAAAGACTTTATAATTTCATCGAGGGTAGTATAGGTTCCCGTCGCAAAACCTACAAGTCCAAATATCATCAAAATAATGTTTTTAGACCACATCAGAAAGTTTGAAATACTAGACAGCTTTTCATTGGGCGCTGAGTATGTTATGAGCTCTATGATTGGTGGAATTATAAGAGCCAATGAGCTGCTTGCAAATGCTCCAACCAATGAGATCAGCAAATCCAAATGTGGGACTACCATGGCAACACCAGCTGAAATAAACAAATTATCTTGTAAGTAGAGTTGCAGAATCAGAAAATTTTCATCAAATTAGTATAATTTTCTAAAGTTATAACTACAAATTTGTTAATGCAGCCTGAATGTAGGATATGCTGACATTGTATGGGAAAGTATTAAACTGTAAGATAAATCTGCTTTCTGATCTTCTTAACTAAATATCTACCGAAAATGACAAGGTCAGAGTTTCAGAGTTCAAATTCAAGGTCACTAGGTCAAAATATCTTCCTATCAGAATTTTGTTCTTTTGATGGTGAATATATGTGTAAACATAGGGTAATCAAAGATTACATAGCTCGCCTATACAGGTTTTTGTCAGTAACCAGGTTAAAGTTTTTGAAAAGTAGGTCAAAGTCCAAGGTCAAGGTCACTAAGTCAAAGGTCATGGTCTCAAGTGAAAGGTCTCGTCACAAGGTATCTACATGTGAAATATCAAAGCCTTACCCCTTATAGTTCAAGAGATATAGCCCAGGTTAAAGTTTTGTCTACGGACGACGACGACAACAACGACGCCGCCGCCGCCGCCGCCGAGGGTATGGCATTAGCTCTCCATACTTTTTCGTCCCGGCGAGCTAAAAATGAAACCTAATGCTCATACAGCAAGTGATTAGGAACCAGACAGACAGAAGCACAGAATGACAGACAAACAAGATGATTCCTACATGTACATGTATATACCCGACCCACTAATCCCCCGACCTATATATCCTTTAGTTACCTGTAAATATGACTATTACAGTTCTAAACACATATTCTCCAAGTAATTTTTTTCTTCTAGAAACAAGACGTCTCTCAATGGAAGGGTAGATAATTCTCACTGGTACGTAGAGCTGCAGGCCGTAGGAAATGAACAGCGATATCGCCAAAAATATATTCACAGAACGAGCCAATCTGAAACAGAAATCGATATAATATTTTTCAGCATGAGGTGGGATAATTTTTGTTTCAGAAGGAAATGGAATTTAATTTCATGATGTTTACAGAGTTTCGCAAAGCGATGGGAGGGTTTCTTACCTTACATAAATAAGGACATTTTTATTCTATTTTTTTTTAAATAAGGGAAAAAAGAACTTAAACAGATTTCATAAATTATCATATACTCTGATTCACGTAACCGTTTATAAGCTTTCCCATTGGCCAAAAGGCGGTCACGTGTAATGCGATTAATCGTCGTATTGAACCAATCATATTGAAGCGTTTCCGGTTTTGTGTATTAGATGAAAATGGAAGTTGGCAGCAAACTGTGATTCTGACATGACTGAGTATATATGCTATTTGGAAGCATTTTTAATAAAAATAATAAAAGATGAAGTGTAAAACATTTTACTAGAATACAAAATGTTTATCTGAAAGAAACAATGTGCGAGCAGTGCTTAGGAAGCAAAACATTATAGTTACCTTTATTTCTTTTCCAGTTTTCATGTATATGATAAAACAGTTATAGCACAGTGATTCAGTCGATATGATGATTTATGGAGTGATAAAACCAATATTGACCAAGGCCGAGGTCGATATTGGTTTTATCACTCCATAAATCATCATATTGACCTCATCACTGTGCAATAATTGTATAGTATCTGGTGTCACTTGTATTAAACTTCTGAAATAGAGTTCTTTTTTCAACATCAGATTTGCTGAAGGATCAACTCGGTTCATTATATCAAAATAATTTTGTACTAAAATTTCACCATTTATTCGAAGCAGTCCTCAAGATGAGGAGGTTATGTACATAGCTATACATGTATTTAGTGAAATATCTTGAACAATTTTGAGAAAAAACTTTATATGAGAAGTTAAATATAAGTAAGACCTGAGGGGTGCGTTCAGGAATGTAGCTGCTCAATAGCGCTCACTAAATCTACGTAGCTGAACGGACTGCTCATTGAGCCGCTACATAGAGCTAATGAGCCTAAAAATCTTTGATTACTCTCGCTACATGTCATGTAGTCTGCTATAGCAACGACGTCAAGTGGTTGACAAATGTATATTGATCCTATATTTTTGATAAAATTTTCATCAGAATATCTTTATTTTTTTGTGATTTTGCAGGTGAGTATAAGTTTACATGAATAATTTTCCGTCTTTCTGATTTTTTGATTTATTAGAAACAAGAATTTAGGCTCAAAGTTAGCGAGGCGTTCAGGCAGAGTTAGCCTCTCAAAGTAAGCCACTCATTGAGCGGCTACATTCCTTGAACGCACCCCTGATCTGTGTGTTTTTCAGTAAGCTTGATACACTTACAAGTCTTTTGATGGGAGATTGAGTGTGACGCTGCCTTCCGACTCGTCCCCGTACTTAACGTAGCCAAACCATCCCATGGCTGTGTATAACGTACAGATGATTACCATCCCTACGCTCAGTAAGCCATTACAGCCGCGGAACGCTGCAGGAGTTCTCATACGGTTCTCTATAGGCATCACCTGGATAAACAAGAAATTGAATTTTACAGGCAAGAAATAAAGTATAACAGGAGATTCACATACAGTCACTGTATTAAAAGAGAAATTGCTTTGATAATAAAGAAAAGTGGAATCATTCTAGGGTAACCAAATTTTAGCAAGGACAAAGACAAAGAAAAATTAAGGGTTGAATTTGAAATTATCATTTTTTCAGATTAAAACATACACTTTCAAATTCAGTATGTAAAATTTATGCTCAACGTTAAAGTTTTGAAGAATAACTAGAACTGCCATAAAGTGGACGAATTATACCCCCGTGGGACATTTTTTTATGAACATGAAAAGCCTAACATTTATAGTATGCAATAAATCTGCTTTCAAATCTTCTTAACTTAAACTGCAACATAAGTCCAAAGTAAGGTCAAAAGTCATAATACCAAACTGCAGTGCTCCTTGTGGTGAAGGTGAATGCATGTATGAAATATGAAAGCCTACCATTTATAGTATAAAAGAAATCTGCTTTCAAAACATCTTAACATAAAATGTTGTATAGGGTGAAGGTCTAAACTTTGTTTGTGGAGGGGGGGGGGGGGGTATAATTAACAGACAGACACTGACAAACAGATGGGACAAAATCAATATGCCCTCAATCTACCATATGGGGGCATGTATGAAAATATCAAATAAATGGAGATACAAAGAAGATGAATTATACTTTAACTGCTTTTCATAACATGAAACATACATGTAGCTTATTATGAAATGACTATTGTATATACCAAACCAATGCCTTCATATGTAAACAATGCAGTTCCGAAATACAGGGGGAGTTTACTCAGTGGCTTTGTCGCAGGTCTGATGTTGTAGTCTGGTAAATCATCAAGGACGTAATAAAACGTAATAATGAGACTCGTCATGTGAAGGAGCATCGCAAATGTTGAAAACGGAGCAAGCTGGACCAGATTTTTGACGTAACAGTAGGGTAAGAGTAAAACAGCTACTATGGTGAGGTATACATGGATGTTGAAGTCATCTGACCAGAAACTGTGTATAAACTGTTAAAAAAACCAAGAAACAGTGCATAAACTGGAAAGAAACAAATGTACATGTAAGTATATATAGTGCAGTCATCAACAACATCAAATTGAATTTTGTAAGTGTATTATTTAACCTGAATTCACATTTTAGTGAAGTTAGCTCTGTTAACACAGTGTGTATTAAAGACTATGCTTATCGTTTCATTCTTATGGATTAAAATTTAAATTTTAAATTTAAACTTTATTTATTTTACAACATTTAACAAACAAGTTATACAACTTATATCAATGTCTCACGATGGCTCAGATGTTGGCTTGAGGAGGTCCAAGGAGCAGGAGGAAACCGGAGTACCCGGAGAAAAACCTCCTATCGAGGCCCGGGTGGGAGACCACCTACCCTCCCACATAAGACCCTTTGCCGAATCTGAGATTCGATCCCGGGACCTTAGAGGTGAGAAGCAAGCGCGCTACCACTGCGCTAACCCGGCGCATATATACATGTATATACGGATTAAAATGGAAAACAAGTACTGTAAATTGCTTTATTTTCGCCAGTACCAATTTTCGTCAATTCCTTTAAAATGATCATTTTGTCAGTACGTAAATTCGTCATCCAAGGGTCCCTAAATTATAAATTCGTCTGTTCAAATGTGGACGTAACATTCAGGTATAGGCCGTATGTGTTTGTTTTCATTTTTTTGTTTAACAATTAGACAATTAGAGACATGTATACCGCCTAGTTTGTTATGAAAACATATCATTTGGTAATTAGAAGTACATTATATGAGACTTTGTGTGCATATTCAGTTTTCAATGATTTATCATTTGCCTGTCGTATTAACTCTTAAGATTCAATTTTTCCTTTCTACACTATATTTTGTCAGGAGTATTTATATTCGTCTGTACGTAATTTCGTCAAGGGATGCACTGACGAAAATGGACGAAAATTGGTACCTGACGAATAAAAACCAATTTACAGTAACTGATTATTGATAACGCTTAAATACATTTGTACTCAATTTGCCCTATTATGCCTTGTCTTTCGCTAAAGTTTGCTTGCGCAAAAATAAGTACACATACAATGTATACATGTATTATTAAAATAATTGGTTCATTCACCAAAAAGAAAGATTTACCTGTTTAAGACTTTGTGCGACAAATAAAATGTAGATACAGCAAAATCCGATCTGAGTCACTATCAGGAAACCATTCACCACTCTCCTGTAAAATAGAAAGTCAATATCAATTCATATTACCCTAGTATACGCAATATTCAGATCTACTGACTTTTAAGCACATGCGAATCAGAGAAATTGCCTGTTCTAACATTTAACCTTGACTTAAATTTGCTGTGGCATAAAGTTTCTCAACATATCTTTTATATGAAATGACATTTCAAAATCATTTATAATTAATTCTCAAATGCAAGGTCAGAGTTCAAGGTAAAAATCACCAGGTCAAATGTGTTAAGATCCAAATGTAGAGCTAATTACAGCTTTATCCCCTTTACTGGATGAGAAAGAAATCTGTAATCAGAACTTTTTATCCAAACAGACAAGAAATTGGACAGGCAGACACCTTAAGGGATAAAAATCGACCTATAATTATCATACATAGTCCTATGTCTAGTTATAGCTAAATACTTACCTTCCAGCGGTAGAGAATTTCCTGATAGATTTAGGACCTGTTGCTATGCTTGTTTCTAATATTCCGGCATAATCCAGTGGCGAAGAACTACCCGTCCTTAAAAATAGAACACATGCTTAGAGTACATTTTGTATAATCAAATGCTTATTGTTCAATATAATTTTCATTGTGAATTGTTAGGTTTTTTGTAGTCCAATTACAATTAATGTTCCTTTCAATCTTTATAATGCTTACTTCTATTAATCCAAGATCTTTTCATTGTGACCTTGACTTTGCAGATATGACTTGGCATAAGGCCAAGTCAAATCCATCAAAGCTTGGGTTCTGGAGAACAAGTCTGTGATTTTTTATAACACCACAGACATGTCCGCCGACCCACAGTCCTAGTGAGACTCGAACCAGCAACCTTATGGTCACTGGCCCAGTGCCCTATACTAACCACTAGACCACGGCGCCAACGTCTGTGAAAATTGTTCAAATGCATGTTGGCTTTAACAGTTACATTCAAGACATAAATTGACCCTTCCGAACGCGGGAAAAAATTGAGAAATTCCATGACGTCACAATGCAATTTCGATTTTTGACCGAGGTTCGAAGCTTGTTTGTCCGAGGTAAAAGCATTGTGATCGATGTCACAAAATTTTGCATTTTTTTTCCCGCAATCGGAAGGGTCAATTTACTATCCATGTAAACTTTGTCCTTGACCTTGGAGAATTTGTTGCTAGGTTAAAAATCAAGGAGATGGACAGAAAATCTGTGAAATATAATTTTTAATACATTCACTAAGATAAATGAAATTTATTGTTGATCTAAGGATCAATGATACCCCCGCCTGGCATATTTTACATATAAGCAATGTATAAAATGTTGGAAGTGGCACAATTCAACACAAAATTAAGGAACATGACCCTTTATTTGAACTTGACCTGTATTTCTCAATGTAAAGCTATATCTAAGAAATAAATAAATTCCCTGTTACAGTTTTCATTTCAATGTCAGGCAAGCAAAAATTATTGATTTTTTTCCAAGTTCAAAGGGGCACAACTCTGCATAAAATTGAGTCATAATCAAACCTAACCTGTAATTTTTGGTATAATAGCTACATTCAACAAATGAATTTATTATCTGTAACAGTTGTCCTGAAACCACAAAACTGTGAATTTTGCTAAGTTTCAAGGGACATAACTCTGAACATAATTGAGGGACATGAGCTATATTCGAACTTGACCTGTATTTCTTGGTGTAATAGCTATATGTAAGAAATGAATTGATTATCTGTAACGGTTTTCCTTTAAATGTCCGGAAACCACAAAATTTCGAAATTTTGTAAGTTTCAAGGGACATAACTCTGCAAAAAATTGAGGGACATGACCCATATTCGAACTTGACCTGTATTTCTTGGTGTAAAAGCTATATGTAAGAAATGAATTGATTATCTACAACGGTTTACCTTTAAATGTCCGGAAACCACAAAATTTTGAAATTTTGTAAGTTTCAAGGGACATAACTCTGCACATAATTGAAGGACATGACCCATATTTGAATTTGACTTGTATTTCTTGGTGTAAAAGAAATATGTAAGAAATGAATTGATTATCTACAACGGTTTACCTTTAAATGTCGGAAACCACAAAATTTTGAAATTTTCTAAGTTTCAAGGGACATAACTCTGCACAAAATTGAGGGACATGACCCATATTCGAACTTGAACTGTATTTCTTGGTGTTATAGCTTTATGCAAGAAATGAATTGATTATCTGTAAAGGTTTTCCTTTTAATGTCCGGAACCCACAAAATTTTGAAATTTTTTAAGTTTCAAGGGGCATAACTCTGCACATAATTGAGGGACATTGCCCATTTTCGAACTTGACTTGTATTTCTTGGTGTTATAGCGATATGTAAGAAATGAATTGATTATCTACAACGGTTGTCCGGAAACCACAGGTGGGACGGACGCATGCACTCACGGACAAGTGCATCACTATATACCCCCACCATTATATGGCGGGGGTATAATAAAAAAGATATGGTCCAGACAGGATGGATCATAGACACATGGCCATTCCAACATATAATCATCCCCCCCCCCCAAGTTTGCTTAATAGAGGGAGGGGGGTATAAGCATTGACAGATACTCAGTGATCAATGCATTAAGTTTATACTTATTTGGTTTTGTATTTAATATATGTATGATGATTCCTAAAACATTTATCTTAATTCCATATTCCCAAGTAAACTAAAGGAATTAAGGCTTTACAAAGTAAGCTATGGTCTTAATGCATTAAATGATAGTATTTTGATTTATAATTTCACTTATGGTTTAAAGCTGCCATAATTTATAATTACTTTAAGATGAAATTCTCTTATCTGAAGTTATCTGAAAAAGAAACAACATGAAAAGCTATGATAAAATTACTATCTATACAATACTGAGTATTCTCTACACAGTACATAGGATGCTGGGCATCACTGAGGGGTGGACAGGGGGGTACCTCTCTCCCTCATCCCACCCCCCTCCCTCTTTCTCCTTTTCACCCTTCCTTTACCTCCCCTCCCTCCCCCTTCTCTCCCTCCTCGCACCCCTTTCCTCCCCTCCCTTCCTTTTCCCCCTTCCCTCCCTCCTCCCTCCCCCCCTCTCTCCCTCCTCCTGCCCCCTTCCTCCCACCTCTTTTTCACCCTGTCCACCCCCTCATCACTTAGTATATCAGTCACTAAGAAAACATTTGGTTACACATGAATAATGCAAAGAGTGACATTCCGACTTCATGCATCCTTTAGTTATACCTTTTAATCAGTACATAGGATGGTCATGTATTCAAACAGTCACTTAGAAAACATTCAGTAACACATGAAAAATGTAACGAAATGAAATACAAAAGTCAATCCTGGTTAATGCATCCTTTATAAGTACGCTATCTCAGGTAGAAATAAGATGGTATATGACCTTATCATACTGACAGTCATTCCAAAAATAGTTCAAGATGCGACTAGGGGTTGTGAAGCATGTCTATGAATAGATAATGTAGAAAAGCCACATTTTGTGACAGCAAGCTGATCTATATACATGACAGAACTGATCCACTGAGGAATTAGGCCAATTAAGTAAACTGTGTGTTTCCCTTAGAGACACTGGGTCAGATAAAAATAGGGTTATTAAGTTAAACAGTTTTCTTAACTTTTTCTTTTCCTTCAACATCTATGATATGAAAGTAAGTTTACCTTGTTTTTGCTTTATAGGCCAATGTTTCAGAGGTGCTTTGTAATAAACATTGAATTTAAAAAAAAAACATGAATTGACACTTCCAAAAGTAATTTAGCTATATATATAGTATAAGTTATAAACTAATCTGCTATAAAGAGTTGAGAGTCAGCAACTCAATATAGCATAGGTAGGTTGAGCAGAAACAGAGATATTTTTTCTTTGGCCTTAATATGCAAATTTAATTGTTTGCGGTATGGATCACTTCTCTAAATAAACTAGAATAAGGCCTATTCAAAGTTTCATATTCTATGTTAGTTATCTTAACAATTTTTCTGTACGAATTAATTTATGCATAAGACTTAACCTCTGGTATATGTGTACATGAAATCACATAAATATGTGGTCTCTACATCTTTAAAAATAAATCTTAATTGGAATGAGCTTAAACTGAATTTGAAATGTAAAATAAAATTTTCTTCAACATTCCTTTGGGAAGGGAAGAATTAAAGTCTCCATGGAGCCCTCTTTGTGGTCACTTGTAAGTCAAACTATACAATCTAGTATTGAAATGCTACATACATTTTAGAAAATGACACATTTATAGATAGACTTGCATCCTCAATGAGATAAGAGTTATTTAAATGTTAACCATATTCCAGACTCACATTCCAGCGAAATCACTGAATGCCTCCCCCCCCCCCTCCTTAATACCAGAAACTCACTTCCCAATCCTTGTCAGACAACAGATTCTGGCTCCTTGCTTACAACACCCCCCTCCCCATCCTCGAACCTTGAGAAACAATTTCCCCTTGTGTGACAAACAAAATCCACTCTAAATAAATCCTACTTTCTGACAAGAAATTCCTCTTCCCAGCAACTCAGATTCTCTCCTGAAAAACAAAATCTCCCCATAAGAAAATAACTGCCAACATGACTTTAAATTCTGGCCACTTCCTGATGAAAATATCTGTCCCTCCTTGATGATTTAAAAGAACCCCCCCCCCCCCCCCAACCTTACAATAATCGTAGAGCTGCACCTTGAACCACTAGAACTGCCCTAAAGTTGACGAAGGTCAAGGTTACAGGGTCAAAAGTCATGGTACCAAAGTGTAGTACTCTTTATGGTGAATGTATGCTTGAAATATGAAAGGCCAACCATTAATAGTATAAAATATGACATCTGCTTTCAAAATTTCTTAATAGGACGGTTAGACGGATGGACTGACAGACAGACCCACAGGGTGATTCCTATATACCCCCCTAAACTTTGTTTGTGGGGGATATAATTAGTACTCAAAGGGTAATTGGCAAAACAATCTTCATGCAGTGAAAATTAAGTATGACAAGCATTAGAAAGTCACATTTGTCCAGCTTTCAACAACAATACATGTAATTAGCATCATCATGATCATACTCTATATGCAGAAGTACAAACTGCATTTTTAAGGTGTGGTCCGATCAAGACATGATGAAAATATCCTTAATATTTTACACACCTTTCTTGGTTGCCTAAAACCTCACAAAACTGTCTGGAAATGTTCAACAATACAATTAATTTGCACAGCTAGATTAGCAAATTGCTAGTACAAATGTAAATGAGATTAACTCTCTTCTTGAAAATAAATGGAGGGTCAGAATTTTGAAGTCTCGAGGAATGTAATGTCAGAATGAAATCTCTATTAATGCAGACCTGCCTACCTGTTTCTCACCATAAGCATAATATTTTGTTCACGAAAATGCAATTTTAGGGACTAAAGCGTAATATATGCAATAGACCATTTTCCAATTTTGTTAGAAAGCACAAAATGTCCGAGTCAACATCTTTTTGGCACTGTTTTACATTATGACGTCACTGTTAAAAGTCGCAATTCCATTGTGACCTAACAATGAAAAGGTGCACTAAAATTGCCTACCTTGGACATTTTTCGTCATTTTGTCAGCCATTATGAATTATGTTGAGAATAAAAAATCGTCTCTTCATTGTTACAAATTTTAAGAATTTATGCGCTTGCCTATACCATGTAGAAGACATTTGCTTAATCAAGTGCTAAAAAAATTGAAAACGTCAATTTGCTCAAAAGTAAGTTTTATGCGTGGAATGGAATAGCAAAAGCATAGGGCATAAAATATAAAAGGCAGAAAACTGTAAAATTTGCGCAAAAATCGTAAAAGTAGGCAGGTCTGTTGATGTCAGTTTATACAGAAATTATATACATATCCTGGTACCTAGATTAAACCACTAAAACAATAAGCATGATAAGTACATTCTTATCTGTTTTAAATGCATATATGCAATATATATGCCCCTCCTTTTGCAGCTTTCTCTTATTTGTAAGTTAGGTTAAACTCAAAGGAAGGTCAAGGTCAACATCACAAGGTCAAACCTTGCTTTCCCTGCTTTCAAAACAAAAATCTTGTAACAAGGATTAAACATGACTTTCACAAACCATTTTGAAAATGTTATGTGTAAAATTGAAGTTTTGGACAGACAAATGGACAGACAGACAGACAGAATGGACAAGACACAGATATATGTCAATACAGGGGAATTGACATAATAATTATGCTTATGAGAAAACCTTCCCCTACCTTCTTTGTAGTTTGGCGTTACAGTTGAGCAGTATGTGCATACAGTGCGTGGCCATACCTCCAAGTAGTAAGATCCCCGCAGAACCAACCTGCAATATCAAATAAAACCAAGTCATGGGTGGATCTAGGATGTGAAAGGGGGCGGGAGGACTCTTCTCAACCCATCCCCTTTCCCCAAGAACATTGTGTCTATGTGCAAAAATCCAGAAAAAAATTACGAAATTTGTGCTTGACTGAATAGACAAAGAATATTACCCATAATCCAGCATAACTAACGGCAATAGGCATGGCAAGTACACCTGTACCAATGTTACCTTTCAGTAAATGCATCAAACTTTGGAGATTCCTGAAAAATATAATAGAAAGCTCTTGTACATCGAAATGCTTGCATACAATACAAGTGCATTTATAATACAGTCTACTCTCGACAAGTCGAACTTCTAGAGACCTTCCGAAAAAGTTCGACTTATCAAGAGTTCGACTTACTGAGTACATGACCAACGATCGATTTTTATAAGATGGGTGTATTTTTCCCTATCACCATTAACAAATGTTTGTGTTGACTTCTTTTAGCGATCAAGCAAACTTTAATGTAATTAATGCAACCCCACAGCAAGAAAGTATCAGTTCTCTGTCCAACGATCTTCTTGCACTTAATCGATTTTTGTATAAGAATTAAAATTTAGTTGTGGTTTGACTTATCGAGGTGATTTTTCAAATGTAAAATTAGTTATGGGACCTAAAAATAAGTTCGACTTAACGGAGAGTACGAGTTATCGGAATTCGAGTTATTAGGAGTAAATATTCATAGAAACCAATGGAACCAAAACGGGACTTTTAAAAATAGTTCGAGTTAAGCGGAAATTCGAGTTATCCGAGTTTGAGTAAATGAGAGTTAACTGTACAAGCAACTAGGTTTGAAGATTCCAAGGGCTTAGGGTTAGCTGGAAGCCTAGTGTTAAGGCCTTAGGGTAAACTTACCCTTTTTGTGAACCCTTTTTTGGACTTAGGGGTAGGGTAAGCTAACCCTGACCCTACTTTATCTTCTATTGTTCTAAAAAAATTATTCCTATTTGGTCCAGCAGGGTTCTGACCCCAAATTTTAGGACTGGGGCCCAGGGGCCCTTGAAATTGGAAAATAGCGTTGTTTTCTCAAAAATTGGGAAAAATGTATATATGAGATGAAGTAGAATAGATAATTCATTTACAAATAAATGCTTTTTTTGCATCATGGATCTCTTGTCAACATGGTCAGATTTCACTTGAAATTTAGTATTAGAAAAACTGGTTAAAAAAAAACGGGGCAAAAAGAAACTATTTAGTATTGGGAATGGCACGAAACCAAGATGATTGAGAGCCCTATCCACTAGGCTGTCCAGCGTGACCTTTAAACTTTGACCTTGAAAATCAAAAGATTTCATCCTCTCTTTATGGCCAACATTAATACATTAAATTGCTGTATTTGTATTTTGTTACATGTATAAGTGCATTTATTGTATGTAATATAACTTTGTACTTGATTGTTGCCATATTCGCTATTTTCGAAAACTATAGTTACTTCCCATTTGAGACGGTATCTGACGTAGACTGATTATGACGTCATAAAATTCTATGGAAACAGTCCTAAAAGTCTGGGAAATGACGGTATAAAATCGACGATACCATACCATTTTCATGACGTCATAATGGTTTTACGTCAAATACCGTCTGTTGCATAAAAAAGGAGGAATAACTCTGTATTTCGCAAAGACTCAATACCCTCCAACATTGTAAAACAGGATAAAGGAAAGCACATCATAGAAATCATACTGAGGGTTGTGCCACTCAGACAGGCAAATATTGAAACTTACGTAATTTTTAAATCATTCATCACAGTATTTGTCTCTTGAATTGTCATAGGATCATGCGGTGTATAATGATCACTATTGGCAATCTCTATTGACTGAGAAGCCACTGCTGTCTCAACCGGCACATTTGCACTGGGTAAAATCTTAGATTTATCGTGTATTTGTTGGAAACGTCCATCGCCACGTAGAACTTCTCGTTCAACCTCTGGCTCGTTAAGAGCATTTGAGCTGAGGAGAGGGGTGCGTTCACCAATGAGAGGTGTGCGTTCATCTTGCTCATTGGAGCTCATCTTGAGTTTTTATCAGACACTTGGCGTAGAAGGAACTGTGATTGATAGCTTAGGTAACATCTGAAGGGACCTGCAAAAAATAAAAGACAAAATATCGATCAACATGATCAAGTAGAATTAATATGTTGACCACCTGTTATAATTATAAAGATTAATGTTCCAATAATTTTGGTCGCCTCTTATAAAGTTAAATAGCCCAATTTCCAGATAAAAGATATGACCGTTCCTGACCTTGATTTCATACACACAAACACGTCCAGACATCACAACATTTGGCATAATTTTCCATTATGACATCACATCTGATCACTGTCTTGAAGCAACTTGATGTGTTGTCATGCTTTTTATTTGGACATCACAATGAAAATATCGCGAAATTGTGTGATGTCTGGTGTTTGATTGTCTCATGAGTTTACAGCAAAATCAGCTATTCTACTATTGATAAATTTTGACATTCATTTTAGAATTACTTTGATTTTTAGCATTCAAATCCCATATTTAACATTTCTAAATGCATTTGCACACTGCGGGTCCTTTTATCAGATTTATCATTTATTCAAGAATTGAAAAATCTATTTTGGAAAGGGGGGGATTTTTTCCAAATGTTTTAAAAAGTTAGCACTCATGAATTATAAAAAAAATTTGAATATGGGTTGAACTTCTTCAAGATTGAAATAATATTAATTTTATAATTGAGCTTTTACTTTTATTTCATCAAAATTCAAGCACTTTTCAAGCTTTGTTCAACTGAAATAAATTGAACTATTGTCATGACAACATTCAACAATAATTAAAACTTCACTTACATGTAAACTTTAATTTACACACATTTGTTGAAAATTCTCTTGTTGATCTTAAAACACCTAGTTGATCAAATCAAATTTCAGTCATAAAAATTCATTGCACCTTCAACATCTAGACGTTTCTATTTATTTGGCAAGCTGCATTAATGTCACATAATCATTGTAAATTTACATTTCTATTTACATCAGCATTATTTTAAACAAAATGCATCAAAATTTATTTTTAGATTATTTTGGCAAACTTACAAAGAAAGAGTGCACAAAGTTTAACATAAAAACAATGTTAACTTTTTTATCATCTACATGTATAATTCAGATTGTTTAATACTACAGGCAGTAAAAGCGCCTGGTATGGGTGCAAATGTGTACAAAACAATACACAAGTCGTACACATACGCACCCATACCAGGCGCTTTTACGGCCTGTGTTTAATACACAGTGAGATTGAGACATGTATTAAATGCTTCATCCTAACATAGAAAATTTTAAAGATCTGCAGCCTGTTTCATAAAACAGGAATAGAAAAGGGGTAGGGCCACGAAGCCCGATATTGGCCCTAATTTTGATAAATTTTGAACATTGTACTTCGTAGATTTTTTTAACTGTTATTTGACATTTTGAAACGTTCTCTACTGAATCACGAATCTACTTTTTGTAAACATTGCTTTTATCAACACCTTTTAGCCCTTTGAAAACACCAAAATCAGTCTTCACGAAAACTTTTTCAAATCACTAGCCAGTAGGGCTAGTGGACTTGACCAATCCACTAGCCCGAAGTGATTTTTACTAGCCAAATACATGTCTAAGCATGAGTAACTTGAAGTAGTATCGGGGATATTCAATTTAAAAATCTTCAATTTCATATTCAATGGAAAATCTTTCTAATCATGCTAATAATGCATTATTCATTGATTCAGGTACGTACATGTCGTACAGTTCGCTCTGCTGAATATCATTGTACGATTTTTATAACTAGCCAGTCGGGCTACCGCTGATGGTGATTTTACTAGCCCGAGCTGAAATTTAGAAGCCTCGGGCGTCGGGCTAGTGAGTTTTCGTGAAGACTGCAAAATAGGTCATATTCGGCGAAATTGATGCAAAAGCTCAATATTTCTATTAAATTAGCGATGGCCGCATGCATTAACTATGATGGAAAATTTATATGTGAAAGATTATCATTATATCCTTTTGTCATAAACGTTTTATCTCAGCGCATGCGGCCACATTGAATTCTACGACAAAAGACAAAATTCCCAGCAATTTTCGCCATATTTTGTCAATAACGTCAAAATGACGTCACTTCATGACGTCATTACAGTTAAATGGCACTTTGTTTGGTGATATTATTCTTTTCATGAAAAGCGGTAAACATTAGTGTATTTTCATGAGAGATAACAAGTATTCCTCATGAAATTTATTTTAAGAGAAAAATCAAGGGCCGATTTAGGGGTCTCGTGGTCCTACCCCTTTAGGACTGTTTGTCATTTTTGATTGCTAAGTTTTTCTTATAAACTAAAAATTGTAAAGTCTTGTCTCTAAAATTGTCTCTAGTTTGTACATTATGTTAAATCAACGTAAATGTAAAATAATTTTAAATCTTTTACAAATTTTATTTACATACCAAAGTTACGAAAATTCCTAAACATTTTCATATGAATTTTTTATGAAACTTGGCACTGATGTCATGATGATAATTAATCATTTCATTACTATCTTCATGATCTATGACTATGTCATTAAAGAAAATCATTCGTACAGACTCCTTTTGAGGACAAATATTTTTAAGCAGATTCCATCCATTTCTAGTATCTTGATTTATTTTTAGAATGGAAAGAATTTAAGACATCATTATGTTATAAAAATATGTCGAATTTCATTATAAATTCAAAATACCACTACAAAACTTCAATGTAAGTGTATATTCTTATCCAAAAGAAGAAAATAATTTTTTGCAGCTCTATTTAGATTTACTAACTCTGTGAAAATATGTCTCATGTAGAATCGATATTTAAGTACTAAGGCACTAACCAAAGGTACAACTGTACTTCACTCCCTCTTTCCAGCATATAGACGGTTGTAGATTAACTTTATTAGTCACCGAGTCACTGCACTCAGATTAGCAATTTCTACTTTCACTTTCAAAAACGGAGGAGGTCTCTTATTGACTGTTCATCTTAAAAGCTAATTCATGTGACATAAATATCTAGTGGCATTAGAAAAGTTTACTTCTACATAAACGTGAAAATGTAATCTGCAGCTGCCCTCTTTTCCCATGACCCGAGTTTGTTTATGTGAGACTGGACTGTCACATGATCATGATGATGCAAAGTGCTTGTAAACAAGAGGGAGGTCACTCTAAAAAGGCGGCGACTTGATATGACTGGTCACGGAAGAGTTCTTTCCCCCTGCTCCAAAACGTGCGCCAGTGGCGTAGCTAGTTACATGTACCTCAAACGCAAACATTCTGCCATATACGCAATTTTAATAGACTATTTCACTCGCAAAGATCTAAATTCTATTGACCCGGCCGCCAATAGACAGTACCCTTAATTCTTTTTAAAATCCTGATTAATTTTTTTGTGAAACACTGAGGCTCAAATTCTGATCTGTTTATTTGTGATTGAGTAAGGCATGGTCCATTTGATATTCAAGGGGGGGGGGGGGGGGGGGGGTCGTCGGAGCAATATTATTTTTTTCGCCCCGGACCAGGGCAAAATTATTTTTTTCTGGCAAAGTTGAAAACAAGGAATTTTTTTTTAACAAAGTGATTATTAAGAATGTGTTTTATCAGTAGAAATTATTTATATTAGTTTATTTTTATGCAAGTGATCGATTTACTTTTAAACACAGAGACAAAAGATTTTTACTATACAATTCTCAATATTTTATACAAGGTACATGTATATAACATGTATAAGAGGGTCTGAGGGGAAGGTCTCCTAGACAAATTTTAAAAATTTACGAAGAATTGTAAATTGGTGAATAACTGAAGTTTTCCTTCCAAGCTTTCAAGAACATAGAAATTAGACTCTATGGGATACATACAACATGTATTAAAAGCAATTCATAAATATTGATAATATATTTAAGCTTATAAGGAAGCCCTTTTTCATTCACATACATCTATAAAAATGTTATCTTCAAATATATGAAAATTGCTATTAGTAATTAATGTATGATAGAAAACTACGGCGAGCGAAGCGAGCCAAAAATTTTTTTGATACAAATTGAAAACTGTGGCGAGCGGAGCGAGCCGGAAAATTTTCAAGAATTTCAGCAAAATTTTATGGTAATTCTTCAAATTCAGATTATTTGTAAGAGCAAGATTATTTTTTTCTGTCACGCCATAAGCAAATTTATTTTTTTCATCAAAATTGAGAGCAATTTTTTTTTTCGAAAAAAAACCCAAGGAACCCCCCCCCCCCCCCCCCCCCCCGAATATCAAATGGACCGTGCCTAACCATTGTCCAAAAGTTCATCCGGTGAAACATATTTTTTGTGAAGTATGACCAAAATCGGACGAGAGATGTAAGAGATTAATAAGTATTTCACGATATATATTTTTTTTTAAAGCACTTCTTCATGAGTGGCCTTGGCCATTCAGAAATACATGAAACCTTGAATGACCTTGAGCAAAAGCCCTTGACCTAGGTAAAATTTTGAGGAAATATGCATCAAAATCTGATGAACGGTGTAGGGGTCGTGAGCATGGACAGACGAATACTGTAAACGTGGTAATTTCGCTGTGAGGGGGGGGGGGGGCGATTTTGAATAACAGACATTACGCTTGGGAGAAATATTTGCGATATAAACATCTCTGCCTTTGTTGCGGGGATCAGTGGAGGATTCAAGGGGGCATAGCCCCCCCCCCCCCTAAAATTTTACAATTATAGGTAAAACTATCATTCTCAATCAAAAAAGAGTAAATATTATTGAGTAAATATTTAAATACCTGTTAGTAAATATAATTATTAATTGCATCAATTTCCATTATTTAATCAATTAAAGTCACGAAAAAGGGTCCTAAATGGCTGAAATGCAAGAGCTTCCTGGGGCTTCAATCCCCTATAAGGGCTCCGCCCTGGACCCGATGGGGACCTAAGCGGTCCCTAGACCCCTCGCCAATTTATACCCCCCAACGCGAAAATTACATCCACGCGAAAATTACATTACATCCACGCGAAAATTACATCCACGCGAAAATATCCACGTTTCGAGTATGTGATCATACGATATTAAATTAAGCAGCGCTAGAAACCGAATTATCACGAGGAAGATACAAATGAGGTACTTTATATCGAATTTCAAAAGGGATAGGGGGATTCTAGATCGAACAGCTCATGTAATTTCCTAGTACCTTACCTTTGTTAAGCCGTATTATCTCTATCTACATTTGACCTAAGGTCCTCTCTCCACATTCGCAATGATTCTGCCCTTTTCCCCTTTTAAATGGCACAAGGACGAAAAATCGGAATACAGAAGTTTGAATTTGTTCTCAAACAAAAAGAAAGACGATGATTTATAATTAGCAGTGCACCTGTAGTTGTATTTATATAGGCAAATTGAGGTTTTATGCATTGCTATGTACTCATCAAAACTTCCCATGTACACGGAAGGCATAACACATTATCATGGTATTTAAATGCTCATTCAAGATAAGCATCACATAAACTATGTGTCCTTTTAAAGTAGTTGAGTTTATAATGTATAAAAATGACATTTTTTTTCTTCCTCATTCTAAGCAGGGACGTATAATATACGTCCCTGATCTAAGGAAACAGCATGATCACAAAAATCTTTGTATTAAGAACTACTGATTAAGATAAAATATTTACTAGTTTTATCACCCAATGCTCTGATCTGTGAATCAAGGAAAAAATTCTTGGGTTTGGGTTGGCAGACAAACCTGGTTTGGGATTTGTCCAGCTAATAAGAAAAGAAATTACAAGCAAAATGTGGTAAAATAATCATATTCAAGAAGGGGGGGGGGGGGGGTCTTACTGTCAACTTTGATACCCTATCGCCCTCTCTCCCCCTTCCCTTACCTCCCCCTTTCTCCTCATGCCCCCTTTCCTCCCTCCTCCCGCCCTCTCCCTCATATTCCCCCTGTCCATCCCCTCCTTACACCATCCAGTAGGAATTCCACACCGTATAATCATCCAATCAAAGTTGGAACCTTTTGTCATCCACTATGACAAGCGAAGGGACATGAATTAATGGTACATCCACAGGGATTTATTACGCTAATTAATACCGGTTGCTCTATTTACTATAACACATGTATAGTAAATAGAGCAACCGGTATTAGCGTGATAAATCCCTGTGGGTACATCATCAGGGGCGTAGCCAGGCATACACAAAAACGTCCAAATCGTTTTCGTTTAAAAAATAGAGAGTGACTCCTTCGGAAGCGGTCAAAAAGAAGAGGACACTTATGAAATGTATTGAAAGCAAACTACTGTTTAGAAACAGCCCAAACACACTCAAGAAACTACGGATTTGAATACATTTTTCAATATACACTCAACGATCGCGTACCAATGACGGTTTTAAATAACGGACACATTTTTTATAAGTAGATTACAATATGACCCGAATTTTTCTGAGACAAAGTGTGATTTTTACTTTTGTCACTAAGCATTTGATCCCTAAGCGATTTATGTCCCCTACCATCACAAATCTAGTCCTGCTACTCTACCAAGAACGTTTCATACAAAACTTACCAAAAATTTATCTGTATTCATCTCCAAATCGTATTATTATATTAAAGTGCACTGTGACCTTGACCTTTGTTCAATGTCATGACACCATTAAGTCGCTGAAATACTGAAATCAAATCAAGCAGCAAAATGTTTTGCCAAGACAAGAATTTTTAAACTCTAGTTGCTGTGACCTTGACCTTTAACCTTTTATCAAGGTCATGACACATCCTTAGCAACAAATCTGTGAATACATATAATAGTCTGAACAAGGTTTTTCAAGCCACATGTATGGTGACCTTGATTTTTTTTCAACCAACATCCTTTAACCTTGACTGAAGGTCATGACGCAAACTTGAGCCCTGGGCAAAAATTCTGTGAAATTTATCAGACCCTGCAGGCGGTGAAAATTTATGGACCATAGATTTTTAAACAGACATGAACTGTGACCTTTGACCCTTAATCAAAGTCATGGCACATACTTGGGCCCTGGGCAACAATTCTGCGAAATGTCATTCAGATAAAAATAGGCGGTGAAAAATTCTGGTTCGAACGAGATTTTTGTGTCGCCTGCGAAGCACAGCAACACTTAGGGATCACTTTGTCCGTCCGTCTGTCTGTCTGTCCGTCTGTCTGTCACACTTGGGTGTCACACCCCATAACTTTTGATTACTAAGTGATAGAGCTTTGATATTTCACATGTGTATTCCTTGTGACAAGACCTTTCTACACATACCATAATTTTTAACCTCGTGACCTTGACCTAGATATTTGACCTACTTTTCAAAAAAATCTAAGATTAGCTTTTTCTCTTGATTGGTAAGTGATAGGGCTTTGATATTTTACATGTGTAATCTTTGTGACAAGACCTTTCGACACATACCATAATTTTTGGCCTCATGACCTTGACCTAGATATTTGACCTACTTTTCAAAAAATCTAAGATTGGCTATATCTTTTGATTCGTGAGTGATAGGGCTTTGATATTTCACATGTGTATTCCTTGTGAAAAGACCTTTCTACACACACTATAATTTTTTACCTCGTGACCTTGACCTAAATATTTGACCTACTTTAAAAAAAAAGATTTGATATATCTTTTGATTGGTAAGTGATAGGGCTTTGATATTTCATATGTGCATTCCTTGTGACAAGGCCTTTCTACACATAACTTTTGACCTTGTGACCTTCACCTAGATATTTGACCTACTTTTCAAAAAATCTTAGATTGGTTATGTTTTTTGATTGGTAAGTGATAGGCTTTGATATATCACATTTGTATTCCTTATGAAAAGACCTTTCTAAACATTCCATAATTTTTTACCTAGTGACCTTGCCCTTGATATTTGACCTACTTTTAATAAAAAAAATCTGCTTCGCAGGCGACACAAACATTCCTTGGATTGCTATTTTTTAACTCATATGTTCCTTTACCTTGACCTTGGATCAAGGTCATGACACATCTAGTCATGGGCAGCTATCTATGAAGGCAGTGAAAAATATCTGGACAATTTGTCCCAATCTTCATGTACTGTGACCATGACCTTGAATAAAGGTCATCACATCCTTGTGTCCTTGACAACAATTCTGTAAGATATCATTCAGATCCAAGCTGGCTCTAAAAAAGAACTTTAAGGTCTGCAGCTAGTTTCACAAAAATACGTTCGAACAATTTCAGGAATTTTCATAACTTTTGATTACTGCGTTCTTCTTTTAAAATAAAAAAATATCGATATTTTGTTTCTGAAGATGAAGTACAATATATTCTCCAAGTCGGCGTGATGTCACACAAAGGTTCAATTAGAGATAAGCACAGAGAAGTTCCGAAAATAGTTGGGGATAAACTCGGTGTTTATCATAGAGCATAGTGTATGGAAATTGCTTTATATCTAGAATCTAACGTTTATATCAAGAACCAGAAGTCTCTGACGAGACTGTAGCTCTCCTGGTTGTTTTTTCTAAAACATCAATTTCCTTTTTTTTTTTTAACCAAGACCATAGGGAGCAGGCGCTCTAACAAATTATAAGTAGCATGACAAAACTACATATTATCCATTATACTGAAACTATAATAGCACTCATATAATTCATAATATCCGAGATAAAGTATTTCTAAAAAGAATGTCACACCCATTTTCCAAGATCCTAGGGCTGCAAAACTCAAATAAACTATCAATGACACATCAAGACTACAGATCCATAATATTGGATAAAGAATTAACTCCCCCATCATTAATAACTTTAAACGAGTAGAGAGCACAACTATATAGGAAAAATTACCACATCCATTTTCAAAGACCCCTGGGGTATAGGGCTAAAACAAAATATCAGGTGCACAACTATGCCACAGACCAATCATTGCAAAAAGAATTAATTCTACATCATTTATAGTGTCAGAGGAGTTGCAAGCACAAGATTACATTAACTTATATAGGAGAAAATGACCACACCCATTTCTGAGACCCTAAGGGTCAGGGGCTAAAACAAAATATCAGGTGCACAACTAGACCAGAGACCCATAATATTGTAATATTAAGAATTTAGTCTCCATTATTAATAGTGTCAGAGGAGTTGTGAGCACAAGATTACATAGAGTTATATAGGAGAAAATGACCACACCCATTTCTATGACCCTGGGGGTCAGGGGCTCAAACAAAATATCAGCACAACCAGACCACAGACCCATCACATTGCAAAAAGAATTAAGTCTCCATCATTTATAGTGTCAGAGGAGTTGCAAACACAAGATTATATAGAGTTATATAGGAGAAAATGACCACACCCATTTCTAAGACCCTGGGGGTCAGGGGCTCAAACAAAATATCAGGTGCACAACAAGACCACAGACCCATCATATTGCAAAACGAATTAAGTCTCCATTATTTATATTGTCAGAGGATCGAGTTGCGAACACAAGATTATACAGAGTTATATAGGAGAAAATAACCACACCCATTTCTAAGACCCTGGGGGTCAGGGGCTCAAACATAATATCAGGTGCACAACTAGACTACAGACCCATCATATTGCAAAAAGAAGTAAGTCTCCATCATTTATAGTGTCAGAGGAGTTGCAAACACAAGATTACATAGAGTTATATAGGAGAAAATGACCACACCCATTTCTAAGACCCTGGGGGTCAGGGGCTCAAACAAATTATATCAGGTGCACAACAGACCACAGATCCATCACATTGCAAAAAGAATTAAGTCTCCATCATTTATAGTGTCAGAGGAGTTGCAAACACAAGATTACATAGTTATATAGGAGAAAATGACCACACCCATTTCTGAGACCCTAAGGGTCAGGGGCTAAAACATAATATCAGGTGCACAACTAAACCACAGACCCATCATATTCCAATAAGAATTTAGTCTCCATCATTAATAGTGTCAGAGAAGATGCAAGCACAAGATTACATAGAGTTATATAGGAGAAAATGACCACACCCATTTCTATGACCATGGGGGTCAGGGGCTCAAACAAAATATCAGGTGCACAACTAGACCACAGACCCATCACATTGCTAAAAGAATTAAGTCTCCATCATTTATAGTGTCAGAGGAGTTGCGAGCACAAGATTACATAGAGTTATATAGGAGAAAATGACCACACCCATTTTTAAGACCCTGGGGGTCAGGGGCTCAAATAAAATATCAGGTGCACAACTAGACTACAGACCCATCATATTGCAAAAAGATTTCAGTCTGCATCATTTATAGTGTCAGAGGAGTTGTCCGGACAAGATTACATAGAATTAAATGACCACACCCATTTTCTAAGACCCTGGGACTGAAACTAAATGTCAGGTGCACAACTAGACCATGGTCCAAGTAAAATGCAAAAAGAATAACTTTCTATCTCTAACAGTTTCAGAGGAGTTGTCCGGACAAGAATTGTTTACGGACAGACGGACGGACGAAGGGTGATCGCATAAGCTTGACTGGTCTGAGACCAGTAGAGCTAATAAAACTACTAGAATTCATTGAAGGAACCATTGATGAATTAGCTCTTAGCTCCTCAAACCCCAATATAAAACGAGATTTGAAGAAGGAACAAACAAAATCACAGATTTTTCATAGGGCACACTGAAAAATCTAGAGGCACATTCCCCTGTAAACATGGCAGAAATTTGGTCATGTGACCAGTCCGACTTCAAGAATGTGGAAAGGATTATAGAAAACATAGTAAAATCAAAACGGAAAATCTTTTGAACGTTTTATCAAATGATGAAAGTTACGAAAATTTCAGAATTTTTTCATCAAGAACTTTCGTTAAAATGGGCACCGGACAAGTTAATTCAGACAGACAGACTGAGAGGAAACCTAGTACCCTCAGATTTCACTAGTAGGGGACTTATTGGACATTTGTCATATTTGCGGACTTCGCACTTCGAAAGGGACTGTGTCAAAATGTTGATTTTATTCCAATGAACTTAGAATACTTTCTATGAAAAATTTGTTTTTCTGAAAAAAAAAAAAAACATATCTAAAGCTCTCCATTATCATTTCGTCCATTTAGGTCAGATTTTACTTTTCTAAATATGCCTGATTTCTTTTATATGACCCCTTAAGCACGAAGTCCGGAGTACGATGCCCAAAGTCCGTTAACTTGAAAAATGTCTATTATAAGCAATATGCAGACGTGTGAAGTAAACAAAACAGACAAGATTTGTTTTTATCCATACACTGAATTTATTCTAGTGTTAACAATAACAATGATAAATATGAAGGGAAAGGAGGATGGTAAATGGTCGTATAGTGTTAATGAAAAAACGAACAGAAAGAAAGGGGGGGGGGGGCGTTTAATTACTCCGGCAATCACAAAATTCATGTACGTAATATTATGATCAGATGTTTTGAGTGATAAATGCATATTACTAAGAGCAATCTATTCCTCAATTTCCCATGAATCAAGTTTACATAAATGTTACGTATTTTTTATGTATTTCATACTACTTATACATGATGAAATATCTGAATTTTTTTTCAACTTCATTTTTTGCTGATGAAAAATTAGCTACATGTATGTTTCTCAAAACAGCTTTCTTCATTTGTCCATATTTTCTATATTTAGCACACAGAGTCTATATTTAGCACACACTTTCTACTTTTGCACTAAACTTTCAATCTTTGCACTTATACTGAACATGTGATACTTTCAGTTTGAACTGCTTATCATACAAATGGCTGTCATCCATCCATACACGTTTTATTAGTATAATCTTCTTCAACATCATTCCATCAACAAATTTCATCGTACACGTAAATTTTTCCTCAAGATCACGCTATATTTTACAATGTTCCAACATTCACACACGTGCATCAATCGGAAGCAAGCGAGCCTAATTCATTCTATCATCTCCATAATTTAAACTTAATGAAATCAAAATTCATCTTTACGAGTCTATTCCTCAATAAAATCTACGTCATATTTGACACTTCATCTCTTATACATGTACAGTTGTATATACAAAGCGACACACATACACATGTATGTATTATGTACAGGAAAATCAGGGGCAAACATAAGTGCACGTATTGCTCATTTATATTCTCTTTCGCATATTTGCCATTAAAAATTTCTCTATTTACAAATGTCTATAGATACATGAAAGTGCACCAAAATCGTTTCACAATATGATGAGAAATTTGTTCCTCTACATCAAGCACAGAAAACAAACTGAACTTGCTAAAAAAAAAAAAAATTATAATAATAAAAAAAAAATCGTCACATAAAACACACGGGAAGCCTGAAAAGCAAGCATCCCACAACGATTACACGCTTAAAACAGAGAGATGGACTATAACACACACAGAAGACAGGGGCTAGATAATGCTACTACAATTTTTGACGTCACGCTGCTTTTTCGGGAAGTTCTCTTTCTACGGCGGTGTCTACTATATGATCTGGGTCGCGTCCTGCTTCGTAGAGTTCCCACATTTTGGTGTATAGTAGTTCCATCCCTAGGGCGTACGTTTTACAGTTAAATAGCGGACTAGATATTCTGGCTTTCCAAACCTTGGCTCGCATTCCTCTAAGACTGAAAATTAAAGAGCAAAATTAAGTACAATGCATGTACATGCATACTAAATAGCATGTTAAGATCGGAACTCGTTCAAATCAAGAGATTGCCAAATTAGACACCCAATCTGTAGGCAGAATCCTACATTACAACGTAATAATGAAATTGCACTTAACAGTCTTCACTGAAACCTTTTTAACTACTTGCCGGATGAGAAATTCTTCTTGCAGATCATATAGTTTGTGAAACAAGTTCTACTATCCCAAGCAGAAAATCTTTGCATATCGCTAACGAATTTTCCAATTTTGTGAAGACTGCGAAGCATTGTTTGACTGGCCATAAATAATGACGCTACAATTCTAAAATCTGTCCACAAGGTAGATTGCCTTTTGACAATTCCTCAAATAGATAATTCATGGTAAAAGAGAAATAACTTTTATATTTCCATCAGCAAATTTTCCAAAGGGAGATTTACATATTTGCCCAAACTACCGAATTATTTAAATTTCCAATACATAATATTTCACTTACTATTCTCTATCACTGCCAAGTTTGGCGGCAATGTCGATGTATTCCTCACGCGTGACGGCAATCAGCTCTGGACAGCCCAATGTGTTCAGCTGAGAAGACGCAACTCGTGATGCCAAAGTTTCTCCTGAAATGTACATGGAATTTGTACTTTGTGTGAAAAATTTACTGACATATTCCAGTTTGTTAAAGCAGCCATACATAGATGTATATACATGTACATCATCTTTATTCCTACATTTTATTAACTAAAATATAAGAAAACAAAGGTACATGTATTAGCCTTATTTGACATTTCCTCACCGATCAAACTCTAGTCTACAGTACACCATTTTTTTTTTCAATTGACGACTTCTTGCCCATAAACACTATAAATACACATATCCTTCACAAATTTCATACATACATTTACATGTATGTATTGTTGTAGTAAAGTTACCTTACCGGGCGGAGCCAATTCAGTCAAGCAAATGAGACGAGCCAATAACAATTTAGGATAGATAGACTATGGATTGCATATATTAATAACTACAGTAAATACTCATTACCTGTATTTTTTATAGCTTATATCACCTGGCCAGAAGTAAACTCTTCTGCTGACCAGGTCTAAATAAGCCCCGCCCAGTCAGGTCAGTTTGTCACGACAATACAGGTATATATGCAATAAAAATGTTGAAGCTGTCAAATTGCAGTAACAAAATAATGACAACGACCCCATACCTGGTAGTGTGACCATGGGGGTCCCCGCCCATAATACATCCATCCCCGTGGTGTGACCGTTACAAAGGGGCGTGTCCAGACAAACGTCTGCCAACTGTCCTCGCCGCACATGTTCTTCCTGTAAACGACAGAAATAATCATGACTAAGTAGAAAACTTTAACTCTTTGTTGAAAATTTCAGCGTACATGTATGATCTTCATATATTTTTGTTGATGTATCATCTGATTTTTTAACATTTGATTTTTTTTTTCATCTTAGTTGATTATTTATTTCAAATGCATCCACATAAGATACCATCCAAAATTAGAAGTACATACAGGGTCTAGAATTCCCATTTCCCGTTGCCAAGGGCAAGTGAAACGTTGGTTCGGGAAAGTGCGTAACAGGTGCTCGCTTGTCCGTGGGCAAGTAGACTAGCTTAACATTTTCCCCTCTTCATTCAGATCTCCTACTTCTAAGACAGGGTTTGTATTTGAAGATCAAATACTCAATTTATAGCTAGGAATGCCACATTTCAACATGGCCTTTAAAAAAATTTGCAGTTTATTTTTGCTTCTCTACATACAAGTTTTGATGGGCAAGTAATTTTGGGGGTTGGGCAAGTAAATTTTATGTCATGAGTTGCCCCTGGCAAGTAGGTTTTGAAAAAAAATCCTAGGCCCCTGACATATTTACTCTGTATAAATGTATCTAAAAGCAGCATACAACACACGATGTAATACTATTAACTAACCTTTGGAGCTACAGGTGAAAAAATAATTCTATTCTGACCCAGTCCAGCGTTAGTGGCTGTCTGTAACACGTTTGCCTCCCCTACGGCCGGAAAACGTAGCAACCACAGAACACTGTCTGGAACTCGCTTCAGAATCTCTATCCACATGTCTAACGTCTGTGGATCGATCTTGTACAGCTGATTAAAGTTACAGTAAACGACGACGTCGTCTGGCAGTCCGTACTGACATCTAGCACTGATAATGATGTTCTGTGGAACTTCTTCTCCGGTAGCAGACTTATTGTTGGTCTGAAATTGAGACATACTATCAAGGTGAAGTGAAATTTAAAATTTGATTTTGGAAGGAAGAAAACGTCAATCATTTTCCAAGTCACTTGCCTCATTGACTCCAATATCAATTCTTCATTAATCATGTGTAAATGTATCAAACGTCAATTTATTCTGAACTGCCATCTTCTTGTACTGTACTTATATTTTTATCTGAAATTGTGTAATATTTGCACAAACTATCTTAATTTTATTGTGATATAAGACACATGTACTTCATTTGCCAAAGACAATGTGGCATTTCCAGAAGATAAGGACGTTGGCATTTGTGAAAGATAAACAAAAGGAGGTCATGTATAAATAATGTTAATTACTGTAAACGTGGTTATTTTCGCGGGGGAAAATTTCGCGAATTTAACATAAAGACTTTTTTTGCTTTGGGGAAATATTCGCGATAAAAATGTCTTTCCCATTGTAAGAATGCAACAGGGATATTTTCGTGAGGGGTAAATTTTTGCGAAATCCTTCTATTCACGAAAATTGCCCCCACGCGAAAATTTCCACGTTTTCAGTAGTCCACCATCTGCTTTGTGGAGGTGACTTAATTTCCCCCCTGTCCTTCTGTCTGTACATACACATACATATACATGTATGTCTGTCACACTTTTCCTTTTAGTATCAGACTTTTACGAGGGTTTAGTACCCGAAACGTGCATGTCTGGTCCATGCTGTAAATTTATCAGGTTTTAAATGATGCTATTGAATTTGAAGACGTTTAACATTTTACCTACCTGATTAGTAGTAACACCATTTTGTATGACTAGATCGTTGATCATGGAGTGAGAGTTGAGGGTCGTAATCATGGTCTGTAGTATCGGGGTGACCGGCAGATCCATGTAGTTAAACTCTACTTCAGCGGCAGACCCGTCATCTTTGTCTGTCGTCTTTCCTAATAACGCCTTCCAGCACATTTTCTACAAAGATTCATCATCATGTTCATTTTACATATAAAGAATTTCATACATTTGTAAGTCATCAAATAAAATTTTTGTTCTTCAGGTGAAAAAAATTATTCTCTCTCATTCTTTTTTAAATAAAGTACATGAAGGAGAAAGTGAAAGAAATGATAAGAAAATTTTTGTACCAGGAATTTCAATTAAAGTTGGCACCAGGTACATGTACATGTATATATGTACATTGTAACTGCCTCAAATAACAGAAAATGTTAGTTCAATTTTCCTCTAATCCTGAATTCATGTAATTTGAATATATTTTCAATGGCATACAAATTTACAATTCAAGAAGGATAAAGACTGTTTTCACAGACTTCTCACCTTTACAATTCCAGTCCTTTTCAGAGGTTCTAAGTCTAATCCATTCAGCACTATATTATTGTCCGACACTTTTCCGTCGACTTCCACCAGTAATTTATCAGCAAGGTGCGGAAACATCTGCATGTGATCTCCGACGAAAAAGGTGTGCGGCATAAACGCCAGTTTCTCCGAGTACTGATCGGCCAACTTCACCGGCGACGTGACGGTGTCTGTTAAAATGTAATCCATAAACGACGCTCCGCTAGTACCAGGGTAGCCTAACCACATCACTTGTATGGGAGCGGGACGTAGGGCAAATAATTCATTCCTAGCACCTTTGGTATAGCCGTTCATATTGACGAGGATGTTAATACCGTCAGCATGGATTCTGTCTGCTGCCTTTCCATTACAGGGGACCTGAAGGAAGAATTTGTCATGAATAAAACATGGTCTAACGCAAGACCGCCAGAGAAGCAAGGATGGATTTTACCTAGAATTATTACAGATTGTCGTATTTACGCTTGATAAAGGCCAAGGGGTCAAAAAGTTGTATAATCTTGTTATGTTTATGAGCTCTCAGTTCAAATACTTTTAAGAAACATTGAAACTCGTTAGATTATTTCTGTTTAAGGATGTCCGCTACTCTGAACAGAGTAATTAAATTTCTCCAATTTTATTTTCTTTTTGTAAAATTATCATTGTACTTTCCAGTGATAAATTGCAAAGTATTTGTCAATGATCTACTTTTTGAGAAATACGCCTTTGAAATGAGTGGGGGTCTGCTGCAGGTGATGAAACCTGGGAATTGTCAAATTTGAGATGGTCATATATTTTTTAGTAAAACAAAAAGGAATAAATAACGAACATGCTATAATTTTAACTTTAAGTTAGAGAGTTACAATAGTAGTTCATATGAAAAATGAAATTCACTACAATCAACAACAAGGAGACAGGTTTCAAGATATTTAATACTATGTATCTATCAATTCATATATGCACGGAAATGTTGTTCACAGCTATTAAAAAAATGTTGAAAAATACATTGCTAAAAGTAATTAAATATTTTTATAAATTAATGATTATGAAGGCCAATACCATGCTCTATTAAAAAACTGAGAAATTAAGGTAGGTCAATGAGCTAAATTTTAAGATAATAGACATTTTCTCTAATAAGGGGCAGATAACTCTTAAAATTTCCCCCCAAAAAATGCTTTTCGTGCCCTACTACCTGTATTTATGATCTGATATCAATGAAACTTCACTCACTGATAGCCCATTGGCCAAAGATCAGCACCAATTATTTTGGGTTCAATAGGTCAGAGATCAAGGTCATTTTGGGGCTAAAAATAGCATTTTTTTGTAGAAATACTTTAAAATTCAAGAAAAGCTCTTGTTTTGACCGAAACATTCTTTAATTTTCTTATTCGATAATATGATAAATACATTTTGTTTTAAATATATATATGTATGGTTTTATCACCTTTTAAAGAATAATTTAGAAATTGATCGACGTAGAAGTGGGGAAAAAGAGGGGGGGGGGGGTAATACATGCACCAAAATGTTTACGCTGCAAGTATAGGCTGAACCATAGGATCTTCAAACTTTCCATGTAGAAGGTCCTCAACAGAGGAATAATGTTTAAGATCAGGATCAAAGATCATAGACATTTGGACCCCGCATTAAAATTTTGAAAACATTTTGAGAATGTTTTAAAAATCATAAAATGTCTATTTATTTTCAAGATTACGGGGTCTTCCGGAATACATGCAACTATAGAGTGTTTGGGGAACAAATGTATTGCTTGCAATAGGTCATTATAAGCAACAAATAAAGCCTAAACCATCTTGTTACAAAGAATATACAAAGTATAAAGAAATTCTTATTTACAATTCAAGGGTA
Source organism: Pinctada fucata (assembly GCA_028142955.1). Classification (NCBI taxonomy): domain Eukaryota; kingdom Metazoa; phylum Mollusca; class Bivalvia; order Pterioida; family Pteriidae; genus Pinctada; species Pinctada fucata. Next base: position 54,470,514 of record AP027111.1, read on the forward strand.
ATGGAACATCCTTGGTATTAAGAAAAAGGTCAAACAAATATGTCAAGGTCACAAAATTATCCAGAGAACTGCTGAGTGCTTCATGGACACCGCAATTTCTATACCGCAATTTCTATTTTCTGAGTGTCCCTTTGATAAGTTCAACTTCTCATTTTAAAAGTAGCATATATAGTGTTGCAACCTTGCAATCGTCTTTCTAGTCTCGACCTTTTGTTAACATGCTAAAGAGCACGCCCCTATCTAAATGTAAACGTAGATATTTGATGTGTAATTCTGGTTTTATTGAAGGAGTTATTGCCCTTGGAAATATGTTCAATGATGACTACCAGCGGGGCATTCGTGTCGCACCGGCACCCCATGTATGCCGCCTTTAGGGGTTTTTTTTTATAGAAAATGTTAAATATCAAGGTCAAAGAGGAAAAATCATGACCAAAATTGTCACAAGTATGAATTTAATGTACATGATTATATCACATACAAATTGAATCAAAAGTTACCAGTCAAAAGAAATGACCAGGTTAATTCTTTGCGTGAGAAAAAAAACCCCATACGGAAACACGGACAGATGGAGTGACTAAAATGTCGCCAAAGTATACAGGTAGACAGAAGTAACGAAATGAGATGTTAACACATACAGTTACCATGGTTACGATCGAGAGTCGAGGGGTCACAAAGGAATTACCTGTGTGTAAAATCCGTAGATAAGTTTAAAGAACTTTATACTGTAAATGAAAGAAACAAGAGGCCCAAGTGGGCCTTTATCGCTCCCCTGAGAACCATGTCACTTTTGCTGAATGACTGAATACATGCACATTGTAATGGTGATTGTTAGTGTGGTCCATCCTTAAAGTCATGTAAAAAAAAAATCCAAAAAAATATTTTGGCACAGAATCTATATGAAAGCATTATATTAATGGCATCAAGTGTGATTAATATAACAGCAAATTAGGTCTCAAAGACATGCTTTCAATGTGTTAGTTCAGGAAATAGTATGAAAATGTCCATTTCTGACAAAGTCCGAAAAGACATAAAAAATTTGACTTCAGAGTGGAACTAAAAACAGGAATACTTCTTAAGAGATCCCTCTAGATCATTCTGATGCCTTCGGTTTGTTGATATATGCTTGGACTCTGAAGAAGTAGTTTGTCAAAGAACCCTGTGACCTACTTTGCCCCGGGTGGCGACACTTGTTGACGGATCTTGATGAAAAACAACATTACTTGTAGGGAACCATTAGCATATCACACCTACCAAGTTTCTTTAAAATGCCCCAGCGGTTCTGAAGAAGAAGTTGAAAATACCCTCCCCCACCTCTTCCAATTCAATAAGAAAACAAGCAGATTCAGAGAATCGTGGTCCCCCGCTTGGGGTGTTTGACTCAGAAAAATCTGAGTCCTTTATGTAGCTCAAATATCTAGGTCATGGTCACGAGGTCAAAAATTTTTGTGTCAGTGTAAAGGTCTTGTCACAAGAAACTCACATGTGAAATATGAGAACTGTATCTCTTCTGGTTAAAAAGTTATAGCCAAGGTTAAAGATTTTGTGACACAGACAGACGGACGGACGGACGGACAGACAGATGAATGAGATTTAATGTCCCCCGCTTTAGAGTACTGCAAACGGTACAAAATATGCCTGTCATGAAAAATTTGTGAAGGTTATTTTATCACATTACTTGACCAAAAAGAACAACTTGCATATTTGATCTGCAACTGAGGACCAAAGATTATTAGAGAAACCAAACTTGAAATATCTTATCTATAATATCGCTAAAATCTCCAAGAAATATCTTGTTTTATCATGAAATTAAGTATTTGTTCATAGGCAACAGTTCCGCCGATGACGTTCTAAAAACGATACGTTTACGGCGTTAGCCAGGGTGTCTCACTTACGGGATATTTTTGTATATATAAATCAATCGATACATTTGACTAAATATTTATTACACTCAGATTGTAGATGGTAATTTTCTGTTTCCATCGATACCAAACATGTCGGAATCCGTCAAGAAACAAGCGAATTATGGAGGAGTTTGAGGGCCGAAAACTAAAAAAGGCCACATATAAAAGTACTGCACTCGATATCTGATGACGTCAAACCATTATTGAGCCTCCTTAAATAAAATCTATTAAATACCGGCAGTACTATTTTGTTTGCACGATAGATCATCTATTAATCTCCTGAAATGTATCACTTGTACAGTACTAACACGGTGGGTAATCTCGCAACGCAGAACAATTTATTTTTCAATATTTTTGCGCAAAATAGATAATTTATTACAAAAAGGGAAATGTGATGCAGTGTAACAACGCCCTAACTATGAGTTGTATCCAAAATAAGGTGGATATTATAGCTTTTTATAATGCACAAACACGATCGGCGTTCTACTTTCACTTTCATGTACACCAATCATGCCGATAGTTTTTCGGCTTTATAAAAGGATATTACCTCTCTTACTTTCGATAAAACTCGTATCTAAGGCATCCTTACACTGCATCACATTCCCCTTTTTGCGAAAAATAATTTGTAATACACGAAATTTTAGATAAACCTAGTGTTCTGCGTTGCGAGATTACCCACCGTGACTATTAAATGGGCGTGGAGGAATTAACCAATCAAATCTGTAACACAAGATATATGGCGACTTTGTTTACCATAGATACAAAAATAAAGCGGAGAAAATAATCACTATATAGGTTAATTGTTATATAATATGCATGTATGGAAAAAGTCAACATCTCAAAAATAAATTCAGAGTTATATATATTTGATTGCATATGTGCCTGAGTTATTTCGACGTACGAAAATAAGTACACAAAGCCAAACTAGCTTGTCTGTTTAAATCTAAAAGTTGATATTTTGACAGAATTCTTTCACACTTTCTATTCTAACGATAAATATAAAAAAGCAGAAAAAAAAAACCTGCAAAAGTGGGGTCCTGCCGGGGTTTGAACCACTACTCTTGGGTTCATTGGGCATGGAAAACCTACATTGTATCTATAAATGTTTTTCCGTAAAAATCCAAATGAGGATATCTTGATAAAATTCTTTCACTTGTAGGGAACCATGAGTACCTCATACCTACCAAGTTTCATGACAATCTAAGAAAAAAAGTAAGTTAGATATGATAAATATGCAGTAAATGAGTGTGTAAAATCATACACTTATTGAGTTATTTAAAGAAATAGTGCAAAAATTAGCATTTCTGACTAAGTCCGAAGAGACGTCAAAAAAGCGTCAAAAATTTGAGTTCGGAGTGGAACCAAAAATAACAACACTTCTTAAGACATCTCTCTAGATCATCCTGATGCTTTCGGTTTGTCGATACGTGCTTCCGTTCTGAAGAAGAAGTTTGTCAAAGGAGGGTACCCCCCGTGACCTACTTTTGCCTGTGGTGGCGCCACCTGTTGAGGGATCCGGACGAAAAACAACAACACTTGTAGGGGACCATTAGTACTTTATACCTACCAAGTTTCATCAAAATCCCTTTAGCCATTCTTGAGAAGAAGTCGAAAATGTGAAAAGTTTACGACAGACAGACGACAGACGACAGACGACACACGACACACGACACACGACGGACGACGGACGCCGGACGCCGGACGGATCGCTATGACAATAGCTCACTAGAGCCTTTGGCTCAGGTGAGCTAATAAGGGAAGAAAAATTTTTGTTTGGGTCCCGCCAGGGTTTGGAGCCACTCCCCATGGGTCCATTGGGCATGGAAAACATACACTATACCTATGTACAATCTTAAAAAATATTCCTTAAAAATCCAAAAGTGGATATCTTGACAAAATTCTTTCACTTGAAGGGTACCATGCATGAGTACCTCATATCTACATAATGTCATGACAATCTGAAGAGTGGTTATAGAAAAGAAGCAGAAAATGTATGAAAATCACCCCCCCCCCTTCCTTTTTACATAAGAAAAAAATTCATAAAAAATCAAAAAAATAAAATTTAAGCATAAAATTCATATCAAAGCAAATATTAAGTTAGATATGATAAATATGCAGTAAATGAGTGTGTAAAATCATACACTTATTGAGTTATTTAAAGAAATAGTGCAAAAATTAGCATTTCTGACTAAGTCCGAAGAGACGTCAAAAAAGCGTCAAAAATTTGAGTTCGGAGTGGAACCATAAATAACAACACTTCTTAAGACATCTCTCTAGATCATCCTGATGCTTTCGGTTTGTCGATACGTGCTTCCGTTCTGAAGAAGAAGTTTGTCAAAGGAGGGTACCCCCCGTGACCTACTTTTGCCTGTGGTGGCGCCACCTGTTGAGGGATCCGGACGAAAAACAACAACACTTGTAGGGGACCATTAGTACTTTATACCTACCAAGTTTCATCAAAATCCCTTTAGCCATTCTTGAGAAGAAGTCGAAAATGTGAAAAGTTTACGACAGACAGACGACAGACGACAGACGACACACGACACACGACGGACGACGGACGCCGGACGGATCGCTATGACAATAGCTCACTAGAGCCTTTGGCTCAGGTGAGCTAATAAGGGAAGAAAAATTTTTGTTTGGGTCCCGCCAGGGTTTGGAGCCACTCCCCATGGGTCCATTGGGCATGGAAAACATACACTATACCTATGTACAATCTTAAAAAATATTCCTTAAAAATCCAAAAGTGGATATCTTGACAAAATTCTTTCACTTGAAGGGTACCATGCATGAGTACCTCATATCTACATAATGTCATGACAATCTGAAGAGTGGTTATAGAAAAGAAGCAGAAAATGTATGAAAATCACCCCCCCCCCTTCCTTTTTACATAAGAAAAAAATTCATAAAAAATCAAAAAAATAAAATTTAAGCATAAAATTCATATCAAAGCAAATATTAAGTTAGATATGATAAATATGCAGTAAATGAGTGTGTAAAATCATACACTTATTGAGTTATTTAAAGAAATAGTGCAAAAATTAGCATTTCTGACTAAGTCCGAAGAGACGTCAAAAAAGCGTCAAAAATTTGAGTTCGGAGTGGAACCAAAAATAACAACACTTCTTAAGACATCTCTCTAGATCATCCTGATGCTTTCGGTTTGTCGATACGTGCTTCCGTTCTGAAGAAGAAGTTTGTCAAAGGAGGGTACCCCCCGTGACCTACTTTTGCCTGTGGTGGCGCCACCTGTTGAGGGATCCGGACGAAAAACAACAACACTTGTAGGGGACCATTAGTACTTTATACCTACCAAGTTTCATCAAAATCCCTTTAGCCATTCTTGAGAAGAAGTCGAAAATGTGAAAAGTTTACGACAGACAGACGACAGACGACAGACGACACACGACACACGACGGACGACGGACGCCGGACGGATCGCTATGACAATAGCTCACTAGAGCCTTTGGCTCAGGTGAGCTAATAAGGGAAGAAAAATTTTTGTTTGGGTCCCGCCAGGGTTTGGAGCCACTCCCCATGGGTCCATTGGGCATGGAAAACATACACTATACCTATGTACAATCTTAAAAAATATTCCTTAAAAATCCAAAAGTGGATATCTTGACAAAATTCTTTCACTTGAAGGGTACCATGCATGAGTACCTCATATCTACATAATGTCATGACAATCTGAAGAGTGGTTATAGAAAAGAAGCAGAAAATGTATGAAAATCACCCCCCCCCTTCCTTTTTACATAAGAAAAAAATTCATAAAAAATCAAAAAAATAAAATTTAAGCATAAAATTCATATCAAAGCAAATATTAAGTTAGATATGATAAATATGCAGTAAATGAGTGTGTAAAATCATACACTTATTGAGTTATTTAAAGAAATAGTGCAAAAATTAGCATTTCTGACTAAGTCCGAAGAGACGTCAAAAAAGCGTCAAAAATTTGAGTTCGGAGTGGAACCATAAATAACAACACTTCTTAAGACATCTCTCTAGATCATCCTGATGCTTTCGGTTTGTCGATACGTGCTTCCGTTCTGAAGAAGAAGTTTGTCAAAGGAGGGTACCCCCCGTGACCTACTTTTGCCTGTGGTGGCGCCACCTGTTGAGGGATCCGGACGAAAAACAACAACACTTGTAGGGGACCATTAGTACTTTATACCTACCAAGTTTCATCAAAATCCCTTTAGCCATTCTTGAGAAGAAGTCGAAAATGTGAAAAGTTTACGACAGACAGACGACAGACGACACACGACACACGACGGACGACGGACGCCGGACGGATCGCTATGACAATAGCTCACTAGAGCCTTTGGCTCAGGTGAGCTAATAAGGGAAGAAAAATTTTTGTTTGGGTCCCGCCAGGGTTTGGAGCCACTCCCCATGGGTCCATTGGGCATGGAAAACATACACTATACCTATGTACAATCTTAAAAAATATTCCTTAAAAATCCAAAAGTGGATATCTTGACAAAATTCTTTCACTTGAAGGGTACCATGCATGAGTACCTCATATCTACATAATGTCATGACAATCTGAAGAGTGGTTATAGAAAAGAAGCAGAAAATGTATGAAAATCACCCCCCCCCCCTTCCTTTTTACATAAGAAAAAAATTCATAAAAAATCAAAAAAATAAAATTTAAGCATAAAATTCATATCAAAGCAAATATTAAGTTAGATATGATAAATATGCAGTAAATGAGTGTGTAAAATCATACACTTATTGAGTTATTTAAAGAAATAGTGCAAAAATTAGCATTTCTGACTAAGTCCGAAGAGACGTCAAAAAAGCGTCAAAAATTTGAGTTCGGAGTGGAACCAAAAATAACAACACTTCTTAAGACATCTCTCTAGATCATCCTGATGCTTTCGGTTTGTCGATACGTGCTTCCGTTCTGAAGAAGAAGTTTGTCAAAGGAGGGTACCCCCCGTGACCTACTTTTGCCTGTGGTGGCGCCACCTGTTGAGGGATCCGGACGAAAAACAACAACACTTGTAGGGGACCATTAGTACTTTATACCTACCAAGTTTCATCAAAATCCCTTTAGCCATTCTTGAGAAGAAGTCGAAAATGTGAAAAGTTTACGACAGACAGACGACAGACGACAGACGACACACGACACACGACGGACGACGGACGCCGGACGGATCGCTATGACAATAGCTCACTAGAGCCTTTGGCTCAGGTGAGCTAATAAGGGAAGAAAAATTTTTGTTTGGGTCCCGCCAGGGTTTGGAGCCACTCCCCATGGGTCCATTGGGCATGGAAAACATACACTATACCTATGTACAATCTTAAAAAATATTCCTTAAAAATCCAAAAGTGGATATCTTGACAAAATTCTTTCACTTGAAGGGTACCATGCATGAGTACCTCATATCTACATAATGTCATGACAATCTGAAGAGTGGTTATAGAAAAGAAGCAGAAAATGTATGAAAATCACCCCCCCCCCCTTCCTTTTTACATAAGAAAAAAATTCATAAAAAATCAAAAAAATAAAATTTAAGCATAAAATTCATATCAAAGCAAATATTAAGTTAGATATGATAAATATGCAGTAAATGAGTGTGTAAAATCATACACTTATTGAGTTATTTAAAGAAATAGTGCAAAAATTAGCATTTCTGACTAAGTCCGAAGAGACGTCAAAAAAGCGTCAAAAATTTGAGTTCGGAGTGGAACCATAAATAACAACACTTCTTAAGACATCTCTCTAGATCATCCTGATGCTTTCGGTTTGTCGATACGTGCTTCCGTTCTGAAGAAGAAGTTTGTCAAAGGAGGGTACCCCCCGTGACCTACTTTTGCCTGTGGTGGCGCCACCTGTTGAGGGATCCGGACGAAAAACAACAACACTTGTAGGGGACCATTAGTACTTTATACCTACCAAGTTTCATCAAAATCCCTTTAGCCATTCTTGAGAAGAAGTCGAAAATGTGAAAAGTTTACGACAGACAGACGACAGACGACAGACGACACACGACACACGACGGACGACGGACGCCGGACGGATCGCTATGACAATAGCTCACTAGAGCCTTTGGCTCAGGTGAGCTAAAAAAGATGCATATGCGGATTTTACACACAGGTAATTCCTTTGTGACCCCTCGACTCTCGATCGTAACTCTAAAATTAGAGGGGTTCGAACATGTGCACGAGTCTTCACTTATATAGCTTCAAATATTCATTTGCCCAAACAAAAAATAAGTAGCCTATTGGCTTCTATGAGAGGAGTGCCCAGGCGCGTAGCTACCATGTAAGCAATAAGACCGGGCTTGCAAATCAGCTCGGCCGTATCATTTTTTTGTAATTGCATGAGAGAGAGAGAGAGAGAGAGAGAGAGAGAGAGAGAGAGAGAGAGAGAGAGAGGGGAAGGGATGGGGGGGGGGGGGGTGTGTGAAATTTCGACAAATCAAACAGTGTATGGATATGGACTAGACTATCAGTATTAAAAGACGAAGACCAGTAGTCTAGACCGTAACAAGGAAAGGTCAATCTTTGATAGCCCATTTCATTTCGAGGCTATGAACTCTATCTCTTTTTTATGATCAGACAACCATCTCGTTATACCTTGCTGAACAACTCATACGAATTCAATCACACTGCATTTAGCGACTTTTAAAAGAAAAAGACAGATGAAAACGATAGAGAAAGTGTGTGTGTTGTCATTGGTCAATCCATATGCAATAAAATCCAACTACATAAAATTTCTTTTGTTCTTGTACTCTAGTTTTGGTCGTGAAACACGGGAGTGATCATTGTCAGCGTTGCGACCGTCATATTTGACCATTATTTCAGACACAGTATCTGGATTCTACGTCTGCAAGAACCAGTTTGACATTGCTGTCGCATCGTCATGAACACTCACTCAGTGACTCAGTTTGTTTCTACAGACTGTCCGAAAATTTTGAATTACTCGACTCGACCGCAAATATTCATACAAAGATCCCACTACAACATATACTAGTATATAGCGCCTGTACTTCAGATCTTTCATACATTTGAACACTAAGTTTACTTTCAAAACTAATTTTGTTTTATTTAATGTTTCAATCATTTTTTCCCGAAGAAATGCATTCGAATATTTAAAATATTCTCTTGATAAAGAGGTATTTTCAGTATATTTTCTAGGACTCTGATTATCTTCAATCGTTTCCCGTCGGGGGGGGGGGGGGGGGGGGGGGGGGGGGGGGGGGGGGGGGGGGGCTACCGGGGCTCTGCCCTGGACCCGCCTCTGTGAACCTGCAATTCAAAACATGGCTAGCTAAGGGCCTAGCTAGTGCTTATGGATTCTCGACTTTTGAATGATTTAGAAAAAAATGAAGATTCATATCATGTTGATAACTTGAAATAAAATAGACCCAGTGGCGGATCCAGAGTGGCAAGCGGGGGGGTTTTGTATGGACCCAAAGGGTCGATTCAAGGCACGAAGTGCCGAGCGGGGGAGGGTACGGGAGGGGGTTGCCCCTCCTGTAGGTGGGGGTCCGGGGGGCCTCCCCCGGAAAATTTTTGAAAAAATGGAACAAAATGGTGCATTCTGGAGCACATTTTCTCCTTACCTTCTCGAATATTCAGACCATTTTTTCCACTCAATTGATGTGGTTAATAAAGATTTCTAAATAAAATAATTTCTCCTTTATATTCTGGCAGGGGTGTACAATTATGATAATAATTAAGGAATTTTGCAGAAAAAATAGTTTTGTATTTGTAAATGGCGAGCGAAGCGAGCCGAAATTTTAGGTTTCAAAGCCCTTTCATGCATTTTAGACCCATTTCAATTAGAAATGGACCAAAGCTAGACCCCACCTCCGAAAATCTCGGGGGGGGGGGGGGGGGGGGGGGTTCCAGACCCCCTGTCCCCCCCCCCCCCCCTCTGGATCCGCGCATGGTTGTATTGAGTTCTAATGAAACACGAGAAAATTACGAGTCTAAATGCATTCAAATCGGTGGTTTCTGGAGTGTCTATGATCTATTTCTGAACAGTAGTTTGCTTTAAATACTATTTCAAAAGACCCTCCCGCTTCTTTTTGGCAACTGGGGGAGGCGCTCTCCTTTTTTTTCGCGAGACGATGTGGACGTTTTTACAAATGTACGCTTGGCTTCGCCCTTGGCTAGTTGATTTTTCCTTGCTGTAACATGTACTTAGAATATTGGTACGGTATCGAGTAAAAAATGTTGAGTATCATTGGGCTTTGGCTTTGAAAAATTGAATGCTTAATTATAGGCCTTCGGAGCATATTCGAGCTATATAGTACATTGTTAAATATTTGCTCATTTTTCCGGTTATTTCAAAGCATGTTTTTAACAAAATTAGTAGATGACAAAAATACTCAAACCGGGGGTTTGAGGACAGAAACGTGTAGGTTTCGATCCCCGTACCATTTACATTGATTGTTTGACACACGTACATGTTTTGCAAATTATTTGAACATGTTCATATTATAGTATTTGTTAATAATGTTAAATTTTTGTAAATTTATTTCAAAATAGTGAATTCTGGTGGACATTAAGCAATTTTTTTATTACTCAGTTTGCAGGTTTTTTTCCGAGTGCTAATGTTATCAAAAAAAAAATTAGGAAACCGGGGGGGGGGGGGGGGGGGGGGGGGTTCCCGAACCCGAACCCCCCCACCCCCCACCCCCCTAAATCCGCCCTTGAGACCCACCCCCCTAAAAATTTTGGACCATGTTAACGTATCGAAACTTATGCCTATTTTCTATTTTATTTCTTGTTTTTACACAGATTCAAAACATGTATATTCCATTATCAAACTATGCCGTCTACCCCCAGTGATGCATGTGTCAAGATCTAGGTCACGTACTTGCACTTCAAAGACGTGTGACGAAGTAAGTCGATCACGCGTCACACCAGACGAAGTTCAAGGACGAACTATACTGTCTGTGCTGCTGTCTGCAGAAAGGTCCCATGTTTGCATGCGCGAATTCATACATTAGTGGATCAAATATTCAATATTCAGGATGAGGATTTGATCTACTTGTGTCATTAATCAACAGGAAATTTATCTTTGCTTCTAATGGAATTATTTCGAGTAGATAAATCAGCGAATCTTGAGCCATGTTGTTGAGGTAAGGCGTGTATCAGTCCAGTAAGTTACCTTTTCCGCGGCTGTTCTCGATTTTTGCATTACTGTATTCTTGTTACAAATGTACTTCCAGAAGAAACGGGTGATTTTACCGAAGTTGAGCTACCCACAATATCATGTAAATTTCGTGTCATCAAGCATTAGAAATCCAGAGTACTGCAATTTTTCTTTCTTGCCATGTCATTTTTACAAAGAATATGTACACAGATATTGAACTTGTACTATTATACTTGTACAGTACATGCGGTTTGGGCTAAAACACGAAATGACGTAAAGTGTAAATGGGACGGATAGTTCTTACGTCGTAACGTCGTATCTTAGATGCGCGGAAAGTTCGAAAATCAAAGTAGCGCGCATCCTTAAATGAGGGAAATCTTTCATTAATTTGTTTCTTCTCCAAATAAGCATATAAAGGGCACTTCAAATGTGAAATTGATTATCAAAGGGGTCCCTCTTTGTGAACAGGTGCTACATTGAAGCAAGTTTAACATCCTGGGGCTAACGCTTTAGCCTTTACTCTTCACATAAGATATTTATAAATGGTTATAAACAGACGAATAGTGCCTTAGCATAATTCATCCGACCAATGTCGTGGTGCACATACATGTAAACTGAGAAATTATAAATCCAACCAAATTACCAAGAAAATCAATAGCTAATTCTATGAAGTAATATTTTTACCTGTGAAAGGTCAATAAAATGTTCAGCTTCACCGGAGATTTTTGCACGGAAAGTTGTTCCATCGTCAGGACTCAGAGAGTAACAGAAAATCTAGAGAAGAGATAAAGGGAAACGGGATCATTTTTTATCCATATTTTTCTATATAAAGTAAATGTACATGTACTGTAAACATGTTTTTTTTTTCGCTAGGGGAAAATTTTGCGATTATAATGTCAAGACGTTTTGCGTATTTTGCGTAAATTACCCCGCATAAATTTCCATGTTTACAGTACTTTTTTAGCGCTTGCTTATTCAGTATTTTTTATACCAAGTCAATTTTCAAAAGCATATCATTACTTAGAATTTTCAAGTAAACTACCATTTTATGAATAAAGGGATGGCTATACTAAGGTTGAAATATACACATGTATTTAAAATTTCAGATATTATAATAAATCATTTACATGTATAAAATGTAATCTTTCATTTTTGGTCGTAGTTGGGACAGTGTGTTTTCCCAAATTCACAAATATTTATTACGATTCAATAATAATTGTCATCTCTGCTAACCTCTACATTATCTTTATCATGGAGTCCTGGTATACTCTGCATGAGATGTGAGGTAGGATGGTTACCGAAGTCTGAGCTTACGTATCCCACACGTAATCGTCCGCGAGGATCTTTGATCTCCTTCGGATGGTCATAGGGTGGCTTGTGTAGGACATTAATCTATAATAAACAGAAGATTGAAAATTCCTCAAAATTGAAATTATGAATTAATATGAGTGAAACAGCCAATCTTGACAAAAATTTGCTAAGAATTGAAATTACAAAGTCATATCTGCAGACAGAAGACAAATAATCTTGAAACTTTTTAAGGTTAAATAGGCATCTTGAGCAGTAATCTAGTCAATTCTTTTTTTTTCCATATACAGATTTACTTCTGTTTTGGATGGTATCTGATGTAAATGCATTATGACGTAATGAAATTCCTATAGAGACGTCATATTTGAAGCATTTTTTCCCAGAATTTTAAGCTGGTTTCCATAGAATTCAATTTCTTCACACTTAGTTTACGTTAAATACCATCCAAAATGTGAACTCTGTACATGTATATTGAAAAGACAAAATATCAGACTAAAATTTCAACTTTAAAAATACCAAAGGATCAAAACTACAGAATGAACTCTGCAAAATATACGAAGCTAGAAAGAGGCAATTCAGACAAATACATGTAACTTGGACAAGTCATGACTGACAGCGTTTTATACGTACCTTTTCCAGGCATAGATTGGCATGGCGAGCTGCTATGGACTTCCTCATCCTATGTGACAGGGGATATAACATACTGTGGTGAGGATGGACTGACGGAAGACGATTTTTCTCAAGTTGATCCTGGACAATCTGTACCAATCGTTTCATCCGGGATGGATATTCCGACCAATCACAAACAATCTATAAATAAAATAAAGATGCAGAAAGTTCACAGATAATTCAGATAGGAAACTTAACTGCGATCTCAAAATGTAATTTTTTTCTTAATTGTTTTACTCAAATTGAAATTAACATGAAGGTTTTTGTACTTTTTTTTAATCTTACAAAATTTGAACACACAAAATTTGAACACAGCAGTCATTTATTCAAAATCAAATTGATTTTTCTAGCCATCACAACAGTCACCTCTCTTCTTTTTATGAATTTTCAACTGCATTTCCCTTTCTTCACACGCATCTACAAGTTCATCAAGTTTCCCTCAAAGGATTTAGGAGTAGCATAGACAAAATATTTTGGACAGACAAAAGGACATAATGACAGACATTACTCATTCTTAATGAAGAAGGCATAAAATCCAAATACCAACCTGTAAACAATGGGCAAGATTACAATAGGCGTCTGGGAAGTCGGGTTTGAGCTTGAGTGCCGTCCTGTACGACTGTATGGCCTCTGGTATATTACCAGAATCCTTGTGAATGGAAGCCAGGTTACTGTGTGCGTCAGCGAACGCTGGATTAATCTGTATGGCGCGAGTGTAGCACTGCAGCGCCCCCTGGATGTCCTGCATCTCCTTCAGGGTGTTCCCCATGTTGGAGTAGGCATCGGCAAAAGTTGGCGATATCCTGGTAAAGTTATTTATAGACATAAAATACACATGATCAATGTGAATATTCGCAAATCAAATTGCAAGCCTTCAAAAAGTGAGTCCTAGCCAAGAAGTTCCTAGGCTAGAAATTTATAAATGCTGGTACAACTTTTACAATTTATCAGCTTTTGTGATGGAAAAATCTTAAAATTTTTATACGTGTCCATGATGTCAATTTAATGGTACCGTAGTACATGGCATTTGTTCACCATATTATTGAGGACTTCAACTTGTATCTTATAACGTCTATTTGGACCATTCATAACTGACCCATTCAATGATTCATTTCATCGTTACCTGATAGCTTCTTTGTAATGCATGAGGGCCTCATGTAGTTTCCCTTGTTGTTGTAACACACTGGCTAGATTAGAGTGAGCCACTGCAAACTCGGGATAAACCTGAGAGGGTAATCAAAATGTCAAAATCTTACTCTGGAACTTGGAGCAGAATGCTTATGTATTTGAACGTTATATAAATATTTGAGATGATATTCTGACCTACTTTCTATCTTAACGACATAAGCTGTATAGATGATAAAATGCACATAAAAACGTATGTGAAGTACATGTAGGTAAAAAGTCATCACATGAATTTAACACCATTAGAGATACGAATAGATCTTTTTTTCTTTTTTACTTCTTAAATGCCAATTAAATTTTATGAGTGAACAAATGACAAGACAAAGGATATTAGTAGGTTCAGTTTCAAAACGACATTTTACCTCTAAAGCTTTAAGGTAGAGCCTGACTGCCTCCTCCGTGTTTCCCTGTTCACGTTTTATATTAGCCAGATTGTTGAGAGAATCGGCGTGGGTAGGACTTAACTTTAACGCTGTGTTGTAACATTCCTCCGCATCAGAAACCTAAAATTCACATTTGAAATTGAATCATACAAGACATACATTGCATGATCTTTAAAATAAGAATTTTTTTATGACTGAGTCCAATGACATATTAAACGCAAGTGAAAAGCATTAAGCTGCTGGCTTCCCACATTGAATTTACGTGTGAACTGGCACAATTTACCCTTCCGATTGCGGGAAAATAATGCAAAATTTTGTGACGTCACAATGCTTTTACCTCGGACAAACAAGCTTTGAACCTCGGTCAAACATCGAAATTGCATTGTGACGTCATGGAATTTCTCAAATTTTTCCCACGTTCGGAAAGGTCAATTTACACTGCCAAGACCAGCATGTGCATTTTTGATTTCACAATCTTATACATATGGCCTTTGCATAATTTATGAATACTACTACTAGTACTGAGGAGTATCTTATACGTGTATGTGTAATTTGAAGTAATTACATATAAAATGTACCTTTCCCTTCTCTTTAAGAGCATTAGCCAAGTTGCAGTACGCATCAGGAAAATTGGGCTGTAATTCTATAGCTCTCTTATATGTATCTATGGCCAGGTCTATCAACCTGAAATGGGGAAAACATACAAAATTTGAAGACGAAAGATACGTGTAGTTGAACATTGGCAAGAAGCAAACTATTTTATCATTTATGATGTATTTTGAATAATGTGATTTTCAATGGTAACTTGGCGTTACTCTTTACATCTGACAGCATAGCTACACTTGTTAGTCTTTTGGTCAACCCAAATGTAGGATAAATGGTACATCTTATTTGCAAAGAGTATTTTCAATTCTATTTTGTATATGTGCTTTAACCGACTTGCACTGTTATTGCAAAGTGCATGTACAATATATTACCTCTAATATCTTAACAGTAGATGTACATAAAGCCCTATTCAGTAGTGAGAAAATAAAATCAGGACCTAAGCAGGCCAGACTTACCCTTGTTCATAATACACACAGGCAAGATTCCCGTGTACCACTGCATGGTTCGGACTCAAATTCAACGCTCTAAGATAAGCTGCTACGGCTCTGTAAGAGATAATGGAAGTTACATACACAAATAACTAAATGACTGTATACATATACAAGTAAACAGATAAGTTCCCTGACAACAACTTCTATAATTGTCTAGTACAGGGAATAACCTGGATTTGTAGAGGCAAGGGCCATTAAAATGGGCCAATGCCCCCCCCCCCCCCCCCTCTTTATTATACATTTGTATGTATATAAAATTGACAAAAAAAGAGGGACCATTTAGCCAAATTGAGGGGCCGATGAACTCTTATTTGGGGTCCTAGATCATAACTAAATACATATTTGCATAGTTTACATAGGGGGCCCTTTCATATTTGAGGTCAGATTTCTCCTATCTCGCATAGTTTTCTTATAATTTCACAATGGCCCCACCCAGGATTATCCCTGCTGGTAACAGAGTAGTCCCCTTAATCAGATATCCATAATCTGATTATGATTTCAAAACACCACACTACATGTACATGTATCTATTTCGTATTTTAGCCCTGTATATTATTCTTCTAAATCTGAGTTACATGTAAATAATCAAAAATCTATTTTGAAATTGAACTCTACACTCCTCAACATTCAAAGACTGAGTGTTGAATCTTTGGACTAATCTTTGCACTTCATACTTCAATTGCATAAAATTACATGCACAAGACACACGAGTGCAGTCTTTGTAGATATTTGCACGTCTGTGTTTCATGTTTAAGATACATGTAAAATGATGCATTTTCAATTTTACCTGTCAAAGATTCTAGCCTCTTTTAAGACGTTTCCTAAGTTGATGTAAGCATCCAAGAAATTTGGGTCCAACGCCACTGCCTGTAAAGATGATACAACAAAATTCTTATCTCTTGCTAAGGCGACAGAAATTTAGTTCTTAGTTTTACAGAATCTGCCGACCCTAATTTTACCGCAATTGGAAAAAAAATAAAATGAACTGATTGTACATTTTTTTTCTTCCGCTCATCGGAATTACTGGTTATTACTTTTCATTCTCACTTAATCTTTATCATGCAAGTTTTTTAGAGAATGCAGCTTTGAAAACATGATAAACAAGCTGAATTAAGATTGTGATCGTGGCACAAAACATTAAATGTTGAAATTTGCTGATATTTAATCTATTTTTATCCCTCATCCTACCCTAATTTGAAAAAATAAAATCCGTAAAACTTAAAATTGTCACCTAAATAGACAATTTATTTTTGGAAAGTCCATATGTTA
Source organism: Pinctada fucata (assembly GCA_028142955.1). NCBI lineage: Eukaryota > Metazoa > Mollusca > Bivalvia > Pterioida > Pteriidae > Pinctada > Pinctada fucata. The sequence continues at coordinate 54,487,444 of AP027111.1, forward strand.
CACAAGCTGGGATGCAAAAATGCTGGTTTTCCTGAAAATTGGTGATAGGTTATACCTAAATGCTCATAATATTGAAGAAATGACTGTATTTGTATTCTGTCTTTACATGATGTATAGATAAAAACTTATGGATAGAAATTGATAATGTCTATTACCAGTTCAACTGAACAGCTTCATGTGAATTAAAGAATGAACAAGATTCACTCACAGTCTGCTTTCAAATTCATTTGAAAACTTTGTGTGAATTAAAGAATGAGCAAGATTCACTCATCATCTACTTAAGAATTCATTGAAGAAAATTCATGCAAATCAAAGAATGAATGAAATTCACTCACTGTCTGCATATGAATTTATTACACTTCATGAATTAAAGAATTCACTCACTGTCTACTTAAAAATTCATTTTAGAAAATTCATGCAAATCAAAGAATGAGTAAAATTCACTCACTGTCTGTTTACAATTTCATCTGAGTAACTTAGAGACTTGAATTAAAGAATGAACGAGATTAACTCTTCACATTTCCTCACCTTTTCAAAGTGATGTATGGCCAACCAGATTTCTCCCTGAGCATTGAAGACGCATCCCAAATTGCTCCACGCCACAGCAAAGTTTGGCTGTGTCTCTATGGCTTTCAGGTAGCATGCCTACAAAGGGGGCAGAGGGGGGAAGGGGGGAGAAAAAAGTATATTAGACAGGAGTCATAATTGTAGAAAGCGCCATTGCAGCGAGCAGTGCCTCGAAACGTGCGCAAACTGTGATCCGCAGGATGTGCCGCGCAGCATAGCGAACAAAACTTGACTCGATGCATTTGAAGAATCAAAATAATGTGTTTGTGTTAAGAAAATGAATTTTTGAAATTTCAAAAAATATTAGTTATTTTATTTTTTTCATTTTATCAGTTTTTTTCCAAATGAACTTTGAATAAAGTCCTTAAGATTTGCATTTTACTATGAAGATTTGCAGTTTACTTTCTATGTTGATTCTTCTGCATAGATACAGACATTTACCTTGGATAGATAAAATTGGCTCTGAGGAATGTAAGAGTCCAAAATATTCAGTTCTCAGCCAAAGTTTTGAGTGTTAATGAAAAACACATTTATAGTTTCAGCTGCAGTTAATCATAATTTTTCAATCTTTTAAACGAGCTATTTCATATAACCATAGGTAAATGTGGCTGCATTTGGATAAGAGTCAAGCAACTGAGTTACTCTTGTGACTATTTTATGTTCATTAGTAACTGACCCTGTAATAGAAAGGAATGAATGATCGAGGATGATTCCCGCATGAGTAACGTCACAAGAATAACCCACGCAGAGCGACCGCCAGCGCAACGCAGCTCCAAACGCGCGCACGCTAAAACGCTAGAAATTTGGAGAAACCTTTGTAATATTCATATTAGGAAGCTCTTCTTGCCTTTTGATTTTTTTTTCTTGTCAAAAATTGATCTGATCTTTCAATTTTGTCAAATGGACTTTGATTCATGCTTTTTTTTTTCTTTTTTTCAAATTTTGACTTTTTCGTTTATTTTTTTATTTTTTTTGACAGAGGCTGGTCAATTTTTGTTATACAATACCTTTCATTTTACCCATATTATTTGCCGTTTAGGAGGATACCAATAATTACCGTTAGGGCAAACCGTTTGTGTGTTGCAGAGTAAAGACTGGAACCCTGGATCCACAAATACTGTTGATGCGCTTCTCACGATTATATCTAGTTCAGAAATTATAAAGTGGTAGAGATTAATGAAAAAAAATCTAGAAATTCACAACGAATTATTAGTAAAAAAGAAAGGCATAATAGGAGACATATACATTTATGGCAACTTTACTTCTATCATTACCAAGAAATTTACTTGTTTAATAGAACTGATATTTTATTTTTGAAATAAAATTGAAAAACCACAAAAAAATCTTGAAAAAAAAGGAGAAAGAAAAATTGAACTTTGTCTGATTCTTCATAAAATTTGATAAGATAAAATTGATTTAACAACAAAACCTAAATAACTAATGTTAAATGAATGTTTAATTTTAATCAAATTTTGTTTTAAATGAAGTATGTTTCGAAGCAAAGTTGCCCTTTGAAAATTTTGAAAAATTGTCAACAAATGCACAAAAGGGAAAGTTGAAATAAAGCGAAATTCCTGACAGATGTACATCAAATTTCTTTCAAATCAAAAACAAACATTTCAACACTATTTCCGTTTTCTTTTTCAATACATGCAGTGAGGCTTGACCTATAAAATTTACAATCTGAGAGTGTTTTTTTTTTGGTTTCTTTTTTAAAAAGATGCTAGAAATCTTTACACAATTATCAGCAAAAAAAAAAAATCCAATTTCTCCTTTTTAGATAAATCTTCGTACCCGAAAACTCAATTTTCAATCGCAAAGTCAAATTCTCAATTTTTCGAAAATGATATACATAGGACATTTTTTGTCATTCAGAATGTTAATGAACTGCCATTGAACTGAAAAAGGAAATATTCGATGAAATGTTTGTTCTCGTCAGATTATTTCACGTTGCCTTGTCTTCTGCCTTGAGCATGCATCTTCTGATTATGAGAGATTAACTGTACATCTCCTGATACGACAAAAAATAAACGAATTGGACTGAGAAAGTCTTGCTTGAATTCTGATTTTTCGATTTGTTTTTCTTCGTTTTGGCAATGCGAATATGACATGTACCAAAAGCACAGAATGTCGTACGAGATGTACAGTAAAACTCTTTCATTTTGTCTTTGCTTGAATAAAAACCCATCATCTTGCAAATTCATTCGTTTGCTAAAATTGACATGTCTTTACAACCAAGGGCTTTTTTTTTTTTTTTTGTAGAAAATTTGAATTTGCTTTGATTTCCTCATTTTAGATCTATACCAATTTTTCAAAGAATATTTTTGGATTATTCTTCTGATAAATACCAATTTCACACATTTTTTCGGATCTTTACCAGTTCTTCAAAGAATTTCTTCGGAATTCTCACAGTAAAGGACCAGGGTTAGACAAGTCATGTTTAGCAAACTTCCTGAAATCTTTGGAATATCAGAATCATATATCCTATCTATCAGGAATTTCTGACCAGAAAAATATCAGGTTTTTTACAGATAGCGTTTAAGTACAGCTTTCTCAGTTGGTAACCATGACAACTTGAAGCGATCAGCGATTGGCCATTCATCATCATGTGATACGTACCTTGGCCTCGTCCAGGCGTCCCAGAGCTTTCAGCAAGTTTCCGAGATCACTTCTCACACAGTACAGATCCTGTAAGATAATAAAGATAGTCAATTTACCGAGAATAACGACAGTCTTACGTGTATATCTCTTTGGAAATAAATAATTGCTCTGACATTTTTACCCTCCTTAGTTATGAATAGAATAATGAAAATATTCTTTACACAAGCTTACAAATTAAACACTTGCACATTTCCATACAATGTTGCACATGTTCTTGACCTGCAGATCCAAGAGTAAGATATAAATACCAGACGGTCAAAGTTCAAAAACACGCCTGCAGGTGGACTTGAAATTACACAATGACATAAAAATCAATAGCCAGTCAAACTTGCTTGGACACATCATTTTTCTAATTATCATGCCTCGTACTAATTTCAGCCAATAACGTCACAGTATCACTGTCATGTGGTGTCCTACCTTGATGCCGAGGTAGGTCACTAAATTTTCAAACGTCAAAAATTACACAGAAAATGTTATGAAATGGTTCTCGGCATGATAAATTTGTTATAAGGTTTATTTCTGTCATACTACACACCTACTTTGAGTAGGAAGTATGACAGCAACAAATCCTTTAACTAATAGAGGTCATAAAGTGTAAGTCTGAAAGCAGGCGCTAAGCCAGGCATTGCAAGATACTTCTATCTCTCCAGCATTACACCTGCTGAAGAACTTTTATGATATGATTCATTATCAATGGCCTGTCAACACGGTCAAACAATTCTTTGATTTTTATGTCAGAGTGTATAAATCTCAGAATGTAGAAGTCCGCTAATAAGGGCAATGTTGGATATTTCTCACTTATCATGAAAATAAATAAAATATCTTCAGCAAAATAAAGTACAAGCATCAACAAGCCTTACAGGATTGTATTGTAGAGCCGTGACGTAGGCCTGGACAGCTTGTTCCATATCTCCTGCCGCTACCAACGCCGCAGCCAAGTTGATATAACCATCGATAAAGTCCGGCTTCAGTCTCACTGCATGCCGGTAGTTCTCTAACGCCTCCTGTAGGTGACCTCTCTCTTTATAAACATTCCCCAGATTAGAATAGGCTTCTGCTAACATGGGATTCTGCTTTATAGCTAATTGGCTAAAATAAGCTGACCTGGAAAATGAAAAAGAAATTTGAAAAATTTCAAATTGTATTACATGTTGTACACTTGCTTACTTTGCCTTCCTTCGTTTTACTTCAGCGTAGTTTTGGTATGTCTTGGAAGTTGCAAGTTATTTGACAGTTCAACTTGAGTAGCCCGAGTTTAATTTTGGCATCTCTTGTAAGTACTAGGGAGTTATCTACAATGATCCTACACTTACCACTGATTTTGAAAGGCTGAAATTACCTTTGTGATACTATTACGGTACATGCACATGTCTACATTGTATCAAGCTGAGTGCATTATCCTACCGCGTATCAAACTGAATGTGGTATAACCTAAGTTTATGATGTTGCCAGTGATTTTTTTCAGTAATTTGGGAATGGGGTCAGGGCCCGTGCAATTGGGAAAATTAACGACGTTTGGGAATATTTTGGGAAGTGCTAATATAAAAGTAAAATGACAGTTTATACAATTAAGAGTTCAGAATTGAAAGTTTAATCAAATAATATTCTTTTCGACATGATTTAATTTCTAATTCTTACAAAAGTATGGCAAATAATGAGTAAATTCGCTACTTTTGAACCAGTAGATTTCACTAATTTCGATGGTAATTCCATCTATAAGTGATTGGGAAATTTTAGAGCCACAATTGGGAAAAAAAGATACTATTTTTCATTGGGAATGGGGCCGTTATTCGGGGCCGAATAACGGCCCCAAAAAGGGGCCAAAAAAATCCCTGGTTGCATTTTTGATGGGGCGCAATGCAATTTTGTCAAGCTAATAAAATAATTAATTTTAAAATTGTCAAGCTGATTTTGACAATATTTTCAAGGGTTCACGATGAAATAGCAGCTATTTCCATGTATAAATTACTGAACAGACACTCCAGATTATGACAATGTAAAATTTACACATGTACACTACCGGCATCGCGTGTTTTTACCCTGTCAAATCATCCCCGCAATCTTTTTTGACCCAGGGTTTTAAATCCCCGCGGTCATGGATTAACAATGGAGTTGACTCAACGCGGACATCGATCCTGGCAATTCACCGCAACGATCGCCGGGATACGCGGTGGCGATCGCCGCAGTTCTCAGCGGCAATTAATAACTTGTTATTTACCTGTAACAGTACTATAACCATTCTTTTATATTTTACTTATTCTTTTAAAATTCACGTCCTTTATTTTGATGTATTGTTATCATTGGTGACATAAAAATGTCCTTTAAAAGCGTTACGTTGTACATACGAAAAGAGAACCGTGTAACTGAATGATAGAACTAGTTATAATGTCCAGCTGTGTTTATCTAAGGATTAGAGAACAATGGGCAGTCTACGGGAGCGGTACGGTCAAGCAAAAATGGGTTTAAAGTCTCCGTCTTTCGACTTTGAGAGATACATCGACTGGAGCCGAGGCTTTACGACATTTTTTTGTATATCTTTACTTTTCAAGTCCAAAGCACTGCAGACCGTTTTTTGTTTTGTTTTTTTGTAGATTCTTCCGTTTGAGATTACTAGTTAGCGGTGTTTTATGTTCGCTAGTTCGTATGTTAAAATGTTGAAAAACGTCCATCTCCCAATTAATCAAATTTAGCCTTGATAGCCTTATTTAGTAATTTATTGTTTATTTGGTTGTTTTGTTTGCGCAAGTGAGGCGATGTATAGTAAAACGTTATCCAAACAAACCAATTACAAATGTATATATATATATATATACGAAATTACGAAGGTGGTAATTAGGTGTGAAACGATTTCAATAGATAATTCACAATGTCCTGCAAAGTTTACAATTAATAGAAGATTTTTTATAGATAATATGTATCTAGAAGTTAAACTCCCATTTCACAATGCATATATATCTTTTCATAGAAAAAAAGCTCCGTTTTTATGCGCCAGAGACGCAGGACTCAGAGGTAGATTAATCACCTGCGGCCGTCCGGGAGAAGGGGGGGGGGGGTTAATTTTCCTATAAAATGGTAGAATAAATTTTCTAGCCTGTCCGTTTATTGACTTTATACATACTATTTTCATCTTTAAAAGCATTTTGCGCTGTAATGCACCCCCCCCTCTCTGTCCATGCTAAGTGTGAAATCGCGACCCCACCCCCCCCTTCACGATTCAAAAAGGCGTGAAGCCAAAATTACTAATTAGATCATTAGATTAATACAGGGGTGGACGATGTTTGTGTGGATCGTAATAATCTGGGTGTCTTCCTGTCTCTTCGACTTCCGTAAAAAATGTATGTAAACACTATTTGATTTCTTTCTCAAGAAAAAAAGAATTATATCGTACGTAAACATTATATACAGGAAACCTTATTAAACTTTGAGCGTAATTTTATTTTCTTTCTGTCACAATATGCCTAATTTTCTTCGGACTAAAAAAAAAATCTAGACATTATGATAGATAAGATCTGAATTGAGTTATATTTGGTCACTCAGTCTTATTTTTAGATTTTAATCATATATATCATTAATTTTATGTATTTAAAAAAAAATCTCAATTTCATGCAGTTAAGGAACATGCAAAGTTTAAATTCAATTCTTCGGAAAAAATCCAGGTAAACACTATGTAAAATTTATTATCTACGGCTTAGTCATGTTGGTACAATGTTTTCTTATTATTTTCTTACTTGAAGTAAATAATTATTATAAAATTGCATATATTCTGGAAAAGTCGCTAACGTCGATATTTCCATGTACATGTGACCACAAAAAACTTCCTTAGTTCTGCTTGAGTGACAACGTGTCGCGTGTACGTAGCTGTCAATATTGATTAGGGAAGGGTTATATATGGGCGTGCCTATATGTCTGGTCTTACAAGGTGTGAAGACATCGCCTCTCCCCGTACAGGGGATGATTGTTATACAGGTAGAAGCGCATGGTAACTGAAAAGGTGTGAACAACTTGTGAGGCATCGTTTGTTGATTTAGTTTTGGTTTGGCGCTCACCGGTTTACTTTTGGAATTCAGTGCGAAAAAAAGGGGGGGGGGGGTTATTGTATTACATCTGTTTTATTATTAGGCTATCCTCATTTTTTTTTTTTTTTTTTTTTGCTTTTCTTTGTATACCGGTCTTCTTTTTTTTTTTTTTTTATTTATTTTACTTTGTTTACATGATTCATCTTTGTCTGGATACACGTCCTTCATCAATCGATTTCTTTTTTTTTCTTTTTTTTTTTGCGGACTTGTTTGACCAGAACAAGGAGCACGCACTTTTTTCTTTTCTTTCCTTTTTTTTTTTTAAATTGCATTATCGTATGGTCTTCAATTGGTTTTCTCTGAATGTCCAATCATCGTGAATTGAATTATTGCTAAGGAGCGATACTTTTACAATCAATGGGCAGATCTAATTCACGGGAGGGGGGGGGGGCTATGAAAATCAGCTTTACTATAATGGCAAATTCCAGGAGGTGGGGACTGGATCCTGACCTCCTATCTCTAGATCCGCGTGTTGACATACAATTCAAAGCTATACCCGTTTAAAGACGGGCGCTTATAAAGCGATTAAAAAAGATAAAAACCCCATCCATTGATTTAAAAAAAGAGAACTTAAAAAAAATCAAAGGACTGAAAGTCCTGCGAGTTGGCAAAAAGTAACATTGAGACGAACATACAGAAGACAAGTATAAAACTGGCACAAATCAAACTCCAAATCTATGCCTCAAATGCTTGAATGAGTGATTCTCACAATTCAAGAGTTGTCTCAAATCTAAAAAAAAAAAAAGTCTGGAAATATATAAAATGATAGAACTTCTTAACCAAATAACTGATTTTGAGGTCAGAGTTCAAGGTCAATATGATCATGTCAAATTTGTTGCAATTGTTATGGGTGTATGTATGAAGTATAATGTCCTATCACTTTTACTTTAGGAGATATTTGCTTTTGAAACTTCTTGACCAACTTAAAACCAACATCTTAGGTTTATTAAGTATCAAACTGAAAAACCTTTTTTCCTAGTCGGTAAATAGCTCATCAGAGCTAATGTTGATTGTTATAAATTATGTCTGACTTTAAATAAATATTATTGATTGATTTATTTATTTACTTGTCTTTAGTCTTCTACACATCCACAATTTTTTTTTTAAATCTAAGGTCTTTTTTTATCCTAAATACAATACGTTTACCTATCTATCTAAAATGGGGTGCTCCTTATACAGAGGAGGGAAGTAAAAAGAAAAAAGATGCGCCATATTTTAATGTACTGACGTCAACATGTGATCGCTATTCCTGTAGCATCGTTCCTTGTAGCATTTTTTTGCATTCTCATAATGCATTTAACACATTATTTACAACTTGAACTTCAACGTCTGTCGTCTAATATGTTCGTAGTGGTCCTATTTCTTACTGCGCCAGTAACATTATGCGTTGTTTGGTCCGTGCAGGGTTATCAAGTGCAAAGTTGAAAGCCATAGCAATGAGAGTTGGCCTTGCCAACTCAAAAAAGGGGGGGGGGGAGTGATTCATATTCTCTATTCACTATAAGCCGTTAATGCAATCGCATTTGACAGGTAGGGTCTTCCATCTGGTTCAGGTCTGGCAGTGGGGATTACTAATTGACGTGTTTTCACACCTTATCGGCTGACTGCGCAGGGCGTATCATCTACCTTCAATCGCCGTTTGATTTACCGTTTTGGAAATCTTAAAGGGGGGGGGGGGTGGAATGCGACTTTGTTAAAAAAAAAAAAAAAAAGGAAATGTGACTTTGTTAAAAAAACAATATCGAGAAATAAATCTTACCAGCCCGATGTGCTGGCGTATAATTCTGTATTTGATTTTAATAGGCAGCGACGGAAGAAAATATATTATTGCAGAAATATTAGATGCCGCAAATAAATGTTCACGTAGCTCCCTCTTGCTTTTTCTAAAATTTTACAGTAAAAAGCCAGGGGAAAGGGAGGGTTATATAATTCCCCGGTCGAGCTCCCTTTGTACATATCTATATGTCGATATCACAACTCACTCTTCAAATTTGATTACTTCAACTTGTACCTATTGACTGACCACTTAAAATGACATGATAATTTTACGGACGAGCGCATACACAAGTACCTTTACGTAGATAAGATACGTAAGTGGACGTTGGACATTTAAATCTCAGGCGCAGAACGAGGATAAAAAAGAATGTCGGAGAAAAATCAATATTGTATCATAATAGAAAAGAACCATTATGGTGAGCGGATCCACACTATTACGTCCCTGGGGTCAGACGAGTACCCATGACAGTGTAGAGATCGCCGCTCTAATTCACCCTTCCACAAAACTCCGTCAAATACTCCGTCAAGTTGCGTTATTTCATTGTTTACTTATCATGTAACAATGGTGAGGTACTTAGAGTTAGCGCTTTTTTTGGAGCAAGAACAATAAAATAGCGGGAACTGTGGAAGGGTGAATGTCCAGCAATATACCTGTCACCTGTATAATTAGCACTAATTAATTTGTTTGGAAATTTGATTGTCTGGTCTCTACAAACGGAGTTATGCGTAACGTGATACACAACTCGGGATTTTGCATTTCATCTGGAGTAATCTTTCATATAGCATTTATTTTATCAACGCTAGTTTAATATGTTTTTATTAATAAGAAGTGAACAAGGACCGACGATTCATTGCATCTTTCACATGCCTATTATAAGTACCCGTGTAAAGAGCCTACAGACATAATTTGATCATGCTTCAATTTTAATGTGAATAGATTCCGCTTCATCTGGACTTGACGCCAGAAGATGTAAATTTTCATTATTTTGACCTGCTTATCCGATATAAAAAAGAGTCGGGATGAAAATAAGGTAGATCCACAGGAGCTCGATGCCAACAACCCTCAATGACACCCGCCCCTTCACGTCTCTCTATAGTCAATATATATATGGAAAGTAGAGGCGGATATTCTTGTGGATCGTTGGCATCGAGTCAGGTTATCCGAAACATTTTTAGGCTCAATTTACAAAATGTACTTATGTTTCATGTCCTAATGTTTAAATCATCATTTTATTTATACATGTCATGCTTAAAAACAAGTTTCTATTCATCCGTAAGAAATAGCACCTGGTCAGGTAACACCTGGACAGGTAATTGTCAGCGCGGCAATCAACCGCAACGCCACCGCAACTCCCGGCGATCTTGGCACCGCGATGAAGTGATTTGCGGGGGTCAGCGGCGATGCTGAGGTGGAATTCCACCTTAAATAAGCCAGCCGCGATAGGTGGGCTCAGTAAAAAAACGCTTTGCCGTATGTGTATAATTTTGCTCACCTGTCCAATCTTCTACACTGGAAATGCACGGAGCTGAGAAGTAGTAAGACCCCCGTGTTGTCAGGCTCCTGTCTCCACAGCTGCATACAGTGTTGTTCAGCGTTCTCGTAATCTCCAGCCTGGTATTCTTGATGGGCCAACTCGGCCAAACCTGAATTATAGAGGGAGACCAGATTAAGCTCTAAATAGGTCAAGGACGGGGGTGAAATGGCTAGGCAGGGAATAATGCAATAATGGTTCTATCTACTCTGTACAAAAATAGTATTTTTTTCCCTACTTTATTGAAACCAAAGATTTCCATTTTTCTGTGGTCTTTGTTTGATATATATTCAACCATCAATAAAATGAGAATCTTGCCTTCATAAAGGATTACAATGAATATTCTTGATCATTTGAGTTGTTAAATTTCTAATAAGCCTTTTTCACATAACTGCGGTCCAGTTGTTTTGGACGGCAAAATAAGAAACTTTTCAGCAATATGACGTAAACATGGTAAAAGACAATCAATTTTTAACTGTTACGTCATGAAAGTCGGTACTTGTCGTCCACAAAACGCTAGGCATGCAGTTACGTGAAACAGGCTTATTTTGCTCAAATTAACCCTTCCAAACGCGGGAATAATTTGAGAAATTCCATGACGTCACAATACAATTTCAATGTTTGACCGAGGTTCAAAGCTTGTTTGTCCGAGGTAAAAGCATTGTGACGTCACGACATTTTGCGTTTTTTTCCTGCAATTGGAAGGGTCAATTGTGACGCTGTATGCTATTAAATGGCGAAGAATGAATTATGATATCATTTGATTGTTCTGGTTGACAAAAACGTCATAGTACAATATGTGCTAGGAGTCAAACATGAAAGGGTGGAAATGTTGATATAAAAATGTTGTTCGAGTTGCATAATTTGATGGCATATCTCCACATGCCTTGTACAAGTACAGTCCGTGCAGCGCACTTCAGAAATCGGAAAATTGATGTTTCTCTACTTTTTCCGCAATTTTTTAGATTAAAATGTATATCGGGGGATAGATCTCGAAGTCTCAAAACTAACGGTGTATGATATATGTCTGTACGACAAATATCACGTTCACAGTGAAAGAAAATAGTTTTAGATGGGGAGTTTTCTATGTTAATTTTAGCGCGACGTCGCCGATGTTTAACACGGAGTCTATGGAGAACGTCGATGACTTCATGCTAAAATTAACATAGAAAACTCCCTATCTAAAATTATTTTCTTTCACTGTGAGCAAACTATTGGTCGTACAGACATATATCGTACATCGTTAGTTATGAGAGTTCCAGATCTATCCCCCTATGTAAATTTTAAATGGAAAATATGCCAACAAATTAGAGAAAACTTTAATTTTCCGATTTCTGAAGTGAGCTGCGTGGATTGCATAATAATCATCAAGTTGACAGGCCTTGAAACTCGTGAAAATCTTTGGTTGTCAATTGGGCAACCTGCTTTGAATATTAGGTTGCCCGAAACCATTTTCACTTGCCCGAAATCATTGAACTGAAAAACTAAGCTGTCATTTTTTATTTCCGCTAATTTGAACATTTTACACAAATTCCATTTTTTTTTCAATTTCTTTTTCAACAAATTCCTTATTTAACTCATCAGAGTCATATTCAGATGCATCTGACTTTGCCACTCTCTCTGTGCATTTACAAATCATTGAGGGTGCATCACCTTCATTATCCCTAAATTCCAGCCAAGGCTGATTTGTTTTCCATGACTCTTTCAAAAGTCTTTGAGCGACCTTGGTTTCCTATGACTTTCATAGTCCCTTTTTGTTTCCTTTCTAGGTGGTTCAACACCTGGTATAAATTTCCAAATCACTGTCAACATGGTTAAAACGATTTATCATGCAGGAAATTAACAACCGGATTATAAAATTCGGGCTGATAACGGACCGTTGTACGGAAACTTTAAACTGATTGTGAAGTCTGCTATCTGAAAACTCCTAGTTTTTCTGATTCTGACTTAAAGCAAAGATGATTTAAAGTTTTAATCATTATTTCATCGTGGTAAGCATACATTGAATGTCTGATAATAGGTAGGCATTCCAGTTAACCTTTGGGGGCGCTGTCTGTACTTTCGTTTTAAAGGTATAGTCTATTTCGTCTGTAGTTTATTTCATTCATTTGATTGTTTTGACATGATAAGGATAGTTATATGAAACGGCCTATAGTAATGGAGGGTCACTTTCTCAGACAGGTACGCTTCAGATTTTCTTTGTAGCTGTGACCATTTTTGCATCTTTTGAATAGTAAAACTACCGGTACCGTTTCTTTTTGGTTCTAACAACTAATACTTGGACAGCGATGATGAAACATCATGCTACAAGTTTTAATTTCATAGTTTCCTTCATAGTCTATAGTATATATTTTCTCGTATTTATCGCACAATTTTCTATAAGAGTTATCCTTCCTACAGTCAGGGGTGCTACTTCAACAAGTAATTAAAAAAAATTACCTTTTCAAGTAACTTTCTAATTTTGCCTTCTAAAATGATTACCTCTAAAAGTAACTGATTTACTTGCGATGTCCATGCAACATATTACTTATACAAGTAATATACATAAAAAGTAAGGCAATGGATGGTTTGTAATGATTGTAGCATACACATTTAAAGTTCTCAAGCTTTTAATTGTTATAAGGGCTACTCATATCAGTTATAATTGCTTCAGTAACAGAAATATCAAGGTTAAACCATTCCCTTAAAATTACTTGTTTAAGTAATATTTATTGAAAGGGGCTTATCTTTAAATGAAAGGAGTAAAGCTTTAAGCAATTATCGTAAATTATATTTAAATTTTATTTTGAAAAGGAAAGTCTGAATTTACAGGAAAAATTATTGTTATTGGGATGAAAATTCTGTTTAAAAATCTACAAGGTTACAAACTTGCACAAATTTGCAACTTTTTAAGTGAAATTCGGCTACAATTTTGGCTATCTTTCTTAACTCAAACAGTTTCTTCTGAGAAAGTTATTTCCTTTTGAAAATAATGGAAGTGCTCTTGCCTTCTACTGCTGTATTTTCTTACTTGCCATAGGAAATAAAACATTATTTAACTTTTTATTTGAAATCATGGGTACATTTGATATCAGTCAGATAATTACTTGTAGAAGTAATTTTTTAATTACTTGTTGAAGTAGCACCCCTGACTGTCCTAAAGGTTAACTGGAAAGCCTATAATAGGTCGTCAGTCGGACGAATTGATCTCAATTCTAGGTCGTCCTCCAGGTAAGTAGGTTGTTTTTGACGATCGGACGACCGCGAATTTCGAGCCCTGAGTTGATTGTGGCTATTACGCGGCAGATAGTAGCACGCCCCCCCCCCCCTTTTTTACAATGCGTTCAGGATCACCCCCCCCCCCCTCCCCTTTTTGACAAGATATTACGAAATATCCATTTTATCTTCACATGTATTATCAATTCAACCACAAACCTGTCGTGTCCGTGATGTGTGCCATAGTCGGCATTTCCTACTGTTGATATACCACTCTTTTCACAATGGCCGTCGGAGACTGTTCGCGTCACGTCGTCCTTCGGAAAATTCTGCTTTCAACAAGTTACTTTGCCAGTCTGTGCATAAATTATGATTTCATTACAGCCTCGGAACTATAAGTCGATAATAGATCGGGCCTTATATTGTAAATCGACTTCTTTTTAAGCTTAATTTTGATTTATACCACTCGTTAATTTTCCTGTGTCCTTCTGTCTTCTTTGTAGAGATGAATATCAATGAGGTGACGTCACGCAAATGATCACGTGTGAAGCTGTTCTTGTCCCATGATACCATGCAACAGTTTGGAAAAGGAGGGAATTTCAAAATGTTATTTATATCATTTCTTCACCAGATATTGAAGTTAGAACAATGTTTCAGAAACCATGAAGTATTGTAATACATCAGAATAATTTAACTTTGAAAAGAAATGCTTGATTTTGATGCAAGCCTGATATAAGAACAATGGTGTAGCTCTGCCTGAATAAGTGGAGGGGCACAACATCCCAAACTTTCTAACAAGCAAAAAAAAAAAAAAAAAAAAAGGTGATTAAAAACAAAATATGGGGGTTTCATGTTCTGTATGCGTTTTTCTAACATTTCTGGTGCAATTCTAGATTTTAAGTAAATGAATAAATGTACATTGTATTTATAATTATCCCACCTCTGGCAAATTTCTGGCAATCTGATTGGTCGAGAAGAACCGAATACTATGTTGTATTATTTTACTGACATGATATTAATTTAATATCCTGCTTCACCTAAGACGCTTTACGTTATTGATGTCACCGAAATGCTTTAAAATATGTTGACGTTTCATACACAAGCCAAAAGCCATCGGTGGGATAAATTCGTTATACAGTGTTTTACAGGGGGGATACAAAAATATATTGGGTCGATGAAAAAAGTTGTATTGGGCTCGGCTTCGCTTGCCCAATACAACTTTTTTCATCGACCCAATATATTTCTGTATCCCCCCTGTAAAACACTGTATAACTAATAATGTCTGGCGCGTAGCCAGCCAGGAAATTATTTTAGCAGAAAATACTTTCTATACCCTCAATCATAAAAAGTACATGTAATAATATTCTATATAGTTTGAGTTAAATGTCTTCATGTACATTGATAAAGTAATATGTATATAGGATGGATCAGAATAGCTAAATTATTCAGAAAGTCTATAAAGAAATGGCAAGCGGTAGCGAGCCAAAGAAAATTTTTGAAAATTGACCGAAAAATTGTAGATTTATGGTACAAAATGTTGCTATCTTAAACAATTTTAATGCATCATAAAATTTTGTGATTGAAAAGTGGGGGAAGGGGGGGCACAAACATGGTTGTCTCCCCCCCTTTTCAAAGTGAGGGGGGGGGGGGCATGTGCCCCCGCTGCCCCCCTTCTCCTACGCCCTTGAAAAATATTATCCATAGAAGTGCATACCTTCTTCAAGAAAATTTCAAACCAATTTTTTCATGCACCAGATGCATATTGCAGGGTTTTTTTTTTATTTTGGGGAAGGTGCCTGTGCCTGTCCCATTTGGGAAAATTTGCGACATTTTGCTGAAATTGGGAAAAATTTTGTACAAATTCTCACCAAAGTATAACCTTAAAGTATCATTTATTAACACTGATAATCCATTGATTTGCTTGAACTGAACATGGAATGAATAAAAAACTTTAAAAAATGCTCTTAGAAATAGGACATTTTGTGCTGACTTCCAGGTTTTAGGTCTTATTTTCTCAGGTGATTTTTTCATAACTCCTCTTTGGGAATTTCAGGGTGATTTTTTGGTAAAAATAGAGGAAATTTGGCATTGGGAAGGGGCCGAAATTCGGCCCCAAAACAAGGAAAAAAAAAAACCCCTGTATTGGTTTGTGCTTGCTGTTGACTAGTTTGTATTTGAAATACAGTTAGTTGGTGTTTGATGTACACTAGTTTGTGTTTGATGCACATTATGGTTCTGTCTGATGTACACAAGTTTGTGTTTGATGTACACCTTGACCAGCTTAGAGTTTAATGCGGTCTCCCTCTCTCATTCCGGTTTGGCCAAGTTGGCCCACCAAGAATACCAAGCCGGAGATTACGAGAAAGCTGTAGTGTTAGTGTTTGATATGTACATTAGTTTGTATTTGGCGTATACTAGTTAGTTTTTGATGTACACTAGTGTGTGTTTGAAGTACACTTGTTTGTGTTTAAAGTACACTTGTTTGTGCTTGACATACACTAGTTTGTGTTTGAAGTACACTTGTTTGTGTTTGATCTACACTGGTTTGGGTTTGAAGTACACTAGTTTGTGTTGGATTTACACTTGTTTTTTGACAAACATTAGCTTGTGATCATATGTACACTTGTTTGTGTTTGATGTGTACTTGTTTGTATTTGTTGTTCACTTGTTTGTGTTTAATGTACAATAGTTAGTGTTTGATGTACACTTGTTTGTGTTTGATGTACACTACTTTGTGTTTTTGGTACAGTTGTTTGTGTTTTGACATACACTAATTTGTGTTTGATGTACACTATTTGTGTTTGATGTACATTATATTGTGTTTGACATACAATAATTTGTGTTTCATGTACATTTGTTTGTGTTTGATGTACACTTGTCTGTGTTTAATGTACACTAGTTTGTGTTTGATGAACACTAGTTTGTGATTAATGTACATTAGTTAGTGTTTGAGGTACACTTGTTTGTGTTTGATATACACTACTTTGTGTTTGATGTACACTAGTTTGTGTTTGCTGTACACTTGTTTGTGTTTGATTCATTAGTTTGTTTGGTGTACACTAATTTGTGTTTGATGTACACTAGTCTTTGACGTATACTAGTTTGTGTTTGATGTTCACATTTTTTGTTTGACTTACACATTTTTGTGTTTGAAATACACTTGTTTGTGTTTGATGTACACTTGTTTGTGATTGATGTACACAAGGTAGTGTTTGACGTACACTAGTAAGTGTTTGATGTCCACCTGTTTGTTAAAGTGCACTAGTTTGTGTTTGATGTACACTTGTTTGTGTTTGAAATACACTTGTTTGTAATTGAAATACACTTGTTTGTGTTTGATGTACACTTGTTTGTGTTTTATGTACATTAGGTTGTGTTTAATGTACACTATTTGTGTTTGACGTACACTATTTTGTCTTTGATGTACACTAGTTTGTGTTTGATATACACTAGTTTGTGTTTGATATACATTAGTGTGTGTTTGATGTACACTAATTTGTGTTTGATGTACCCTTTTCTTTGACGTACAATAGTTTGTGTTTAATGTACAATTGTTTGTGTTTGATGTACACTTGTTTGTGTTTGATGTACACTAGTTAGTGGTTGATGTACACTAGTTAGTGTTAGGCGTACAATAGTGTTTGATGTACACTTGTTCGTTGAAGTACAGTAGTTTGTGTTGGACTTACACTAGTTCATGTTTGATGTACACTAGTTTGTGTTTGATGTACACTATTTGTGTTTGATGTACACTAGTTTGTGTTTGATGTACACTTGTTTGTGTTTGATGTACACTAGTTTGTGTTTGATGTACACTTGTTTGTGTTTGATGTACACTAGTTTGTGTTTGACATACACTTGTGTTTGATGTACACTACATGTAGATGGTGTTTGATGTACACTTCTTTGTGTTTAATGTTCACTTGTCTTTGGCGTACACTAGTTTAGTATACATTGGTTTGTATTTGAAGAGGATGGCTTTTGTCTCAGGCTGTTTGTTGGTGTGTTGTTTGTTGTAGTCTTGTGTGTGTGTGGTCCACGGTGATCACTGCAAAGTGGTCTTGGGTGGAGATTATGTTCACTAGTATGTGAGCTTCATTTTTTTATTGTAAAAGTGACATTTTCAGTGCACCCATATTTACATCACATATATATTTTTAAAATAACTTCGATCTTTGACCTTGAATTGTTGTCACTGCAATGTGCATGGTCTTGTTAGAGATATATCCCTTATTCTTATGTTCTCTAGTATGAGAGATGGGGCTTTATTATCCCCTTTAAAAAGCGAGATTACTCATGTTGAAACCTGAATGTATCCATACGAGATTGGGAGGAAGCACCCATTAAAATGTAACTTAATGTAAGTGATCCTTTCATGACATGTGACCTAATGACTGTGACCTTTGACCTTTATAAGAAAACTTCTTTGCTATCTTTCTATTGAATTTTCTCTGTGATCAGAACTTATTTGTTGCTGTGACATCTGATCTCGACCTGCACCTTTGTAATTTGGCCAAATATAGTCTAAATAACACTTTCTAGTTCTGTGCTTAGGTTTGGTTTTTCTTCACCATCTAACTAGTATTTCATAGTCTTCACGGAATTTTCTTGTATTTTTTTTTTCATTGTGACCCGTGACCTTGAAAATCAACAGGATTCACCCCCTTTCCACAACGAACACTTGTAAGAGTATAAGGTTTGGTTTTCATGTCAACATGATTTTAGAGACACATACATATACAATTTATTGCAATGTACCCCTAATTTATGTTTTTTTTAGCTCACCTGAGCAAAGCTCAAGTGAGCTATTGTCATAGCGCACCGTCCGGCGTCCGTCGTCCGTCCGTCGTCCGTCGTAAACTTTTCAACATTTTCGACTTCTTCTCCAGAACCACTGAAAAGATTTTCATGAAACTTGGTAGGAATGAAGTACTCATGGTCCCCTACAAGTGTTGTTGTTTTTCGTCCGGATCCATCAACAGGTGGCGCCACCACAGGCAAAAGTAGGTCACAGGGGGTACCCTCCTTTGACAAACTTCTTCTTCAGAACAGAAGCATGTATCGACAAACCGAAAGCATCAGGATGATCTAGAGAGATGTCTTCAGAAGTGTTGTTATTTTTGGTTCCACTCGGAAGTCAAATTTTTGACGCGTTTTTGACGTCTTTTCGGACTTTGTCAGAAATGCACATTTTTGCACTATTTCTTTAAATAACTCAATAAGTGTATGATTTAACACATTCATTTAGTTCATATTTATCATATTTAAGTTACTTAATGCTTTGATAAGTAATTTATTCTAAAATTTAATTTTTTTGATTTTTTATTAATTTTTTTCTTATGTGAATAGGAGGGGGGGGGGGGGGTTGATTTTCATACATATTCAACTTCTTCTCCAAAACCACTGAACAGATTTTCATGGAACTTGGTAGGAATGAAGTAATCATGGTCCCCTACAAGTATTGTTGTTTTTAGCTCACCTGAGCGAAGCTCAAGTGAGCTATTGTCATAGCGCGTCGTCCGTCCGTCCGACGTAAACTTTTAACATTTTCGTTATCTTTTCTGCAACCGCAGCACAGAATTTCATGAAACTACACAGGAAGCAAGTACTCAATGCCCTCTATCAAGTTTGTGTTTTTCAAGCCGATCGAACATCCAAGATGGCCGCCACAGGCTTTGATTGGCTGACACATTTTCGACTTCTCTTCTGAAACTGCATCACAGAATTTCATGAAACTTTACAGGAAGCAAGTACTCATACCCTCTACCAAGTTTGTGTTTTTCGAGCCGATCGGAAATCCAAGATGGCCGCCACAGGCTCTGATTGGCTGACACATTTTTGACTTCTCCTCCGAAATTGCTGCACAGAATTTCATGAAACTTCACAGGAAGCAAGTACTCAATGCCCTCTACCAAGTTTGTGTTTTTGCAACCGATTGGAAATCCAAGATGGCCGCCACAGGCTCTAATTGGCTGACACATTCTCGACTTCTCCTCTGAAACCACTGCACAGAATTTCATGAAACTTCACAGGAAGCAAGTACTCAATGCCCTCTACCAAGTTTGTGTTTTTCGAGCTGATCGGAAATCCAAGACGGCCGCCACAGGCTCTGATTGGCTGACACATTTTTGACTTCTCCTCTGAAACCGCTGCACAGAATTTCATGAAACTTCACAGGAAGCAAGTACTCAATGCCCTTTACCAAGTTTGTGTTTTTGGAGCCGATTGGAAATCCAAGATGGCCGCCACAGGCTCTAATTGGCTGACACATTCTCGACTTCTCCTCTGAAACCGTTTAACCGCTGCACAGAATTTCATGAAACTTCACGGGAAGCAAGTACTCAATGCCCTCTACCAAACTCGTGTTTTTCGAGCCAATCGGAAATCCAAGGTGGCTGCCACAGGCTCTGATTGGCTGACACATTTTCGACTTCTCTTCTATAACCACTGCACAGAATTTCATGAAACTTCACAGGAAGCAAGTACTCAATGCCCTCTACCAAGTTTGTGTTTTTCGAGCCAATCGGAAATCCAAAATGGCCGCCACAGGCTCTGATTGGCGGACACATTTTCGACTTCTCCTCTTAAACGACTGCATAGAATTTCACAAACCTTCACAGGAAGCAAGTACTGATTGCTCTCTACCAAGTTTGTGTTTTTGAGCTGATCAGAAATCCAAGATAGCCGCCACAGGCTCTGATTGGCTGACAAATTTTCGACTTCTCCTCTGAAACCGCTGCACAGAATTTCATGAAACTTCACAGGAAGCAAGTACTCATACCCTCTATCAAGTTTGCGTTTTTCGAGCCTATACGAAATCCAAGATGGCCGCCACAGGCTCTGATTGGCTGACACATTTTCAACTTCTCCTCTGAAACTGCTTCACAGAATTTCTTGAAACTTCACAGGACGCAAGTACTCATTGCCCTCTACTAAGTTTGTGTTTTTTGAGCCAATTGGAAATCCAAAATGTCCTCTATAGGCTCTATTTGAATGACACATTTTTGACTTATCCTCTTAAACTACTGCACAGAGTGTCACCAAACTTTACAGGAAGTAATTTAACTTGTACACCTTGTCATTCTCAAAGCTTCACTAAAAGCAATTTCCTTCAGGTCTTGACTTTGATTGAAAACATACATACAGTCTCCTCAGGTGAGCGATGTGGCCCCCTTGGGCCTCTTGTTTCATGAGGCCATGGTAAGGGGTAGGGCCACGAGACCCCTAAATCGGCCCTCGATTTTTCTCTTGAAATAAATCTCATGAGAAATACTTGATGTCTCTCATGAAAATACACGAATGTTAACCGCTTTTCATGAAAAGAAAAATATCACCAAACAAAGTGCCATTTAACTGTAATGACGTCATGAAGTAATGTCATTTTGACGTTTTTGACAAAACATGGCAAAAATTTCTGGGAATTTTGTCTTTTATCGAAGAATTCAATGTGGCCGCATGCGTTAACTGAGACAAAACGTTTATGACAAAAGGATAGAATGATAATCTTTCACATATAAATTTTCCATCTTAGTTAATGCATGCGGCCATTGCTAATTTAATAGAAATATGCAGTTTTTGCATCAACTTCGCGGGATATGACCTATTTTGGTGTTTTCAAAGGGCTTAAAGGTATTGATAAACGCAATGTTTACAAAAGATAGATTAGTGATTCAGTAGAGAACGTTTCAAAATGTCAAATAACAGTTAAAAATTCTATGAAGTACAATGTTCAAAAGTAGGGCCAATATCAGGCTTCGTGGCCCTACCCCTTCAATATTTTGTTTTACGTCCTGAACTTTTTTTTAAAGGTAGCCTCCCGCCAGGCATCAAAACATACAAACACACGATCAATTTGAAGAAATTTTGAAAGGAAGACTGAAAACATAAAAGAAACATAGTGTAATCAAAGATTACGAAGCTCACCTCGTGGCAGCAAAGTTCAATTTAAACATATCTCTAAGTACATGTATATTGGCTTTAAAAAGAAAAATCACTCAAGCAGAAAAAGTAGGTCAAGGTCATTTTATGAAAGTTTGATCAAAAATACATCTAATATGCAAGTTCGGTACATGTAGCACTTATACTTTGCTCAATATTGGCTTTAAAAGGCAAAATCACTCAAGCGGAAAAAGTAGGTCAAGGTCATTTTATGAAAATTTGATCAAAGATACATCCAATATGCAAGTTTGGTATATGTAGCACTTATACTTTGCTCAATATTGGCTTTAAAAGGCAAAATCACTCAAGCGGAAAAAGTAGGTCATGGTCATTTTATGAAAGTTTGATCAAAGATACATCCAATATGCAAGTTTGGTACATGAAGCACTTATACTTCGCTCAATATTGGCTTTTAAAGGCAAAATCACTCAAGTGGAAAAAGTAGGTCAAGGTCATTTTATGAAAGTTTGATCAAAGATACATCCAATATGCAAGTTTGGTACATGTAGCACTTATACTTTGCTCAATATTGGCTTTTAAAGGCAAAATCACTCAAGTGGAAAAAGGAGGTCTAGGTCATTTTATGAAAGTTTGATCAAAGATACATCCAATATGCAAGTTTGGTACATGTAGCACTTATACTTTGCTCAATATTGTCTTTTAAAGGCAAAATCACTCAAGTGGAAAAAGTAGGTCAAGGTCATTTTTGAAAGTTTGATCAAAGATACATCCAATATGGTACATGTAGCACTTATACTTTGCTCAATATTGGCTTTTAAAGGCAAAATCACTCAAGAGGAAAAAGTAGGTCAGATGCTGCATCCAATGCATGGCTTCCTCTCGGCATCCCAATATGAATCACTTGTGCAAGTTTGGTTACTGTAGCATCAGTACTTTGTCAGATACTGAGCTACCCCAAACTTCTTAACCAAGCCACTCTGAGCTACCCCAAACTTCTTAACCAAGTCAATCAAGCGGAAAATGTAGGTAAGATGCAGCATTCCATGCATTGGTTCCTCTCAGCATCCCAAGATGAATCACTTGTGCAAGTTTGGTTACTGTAGCATCAGTACTTTGTCAGATACTGAGCTACCCCAAACTTTTTAACCAAGCCACTCTGAGCTACCCCAAACTTCTTAACCAAGTCAATCAAGCGGAAAATGTAGGTCAGATGCAGCATCTTATGCATGGGTTCACCTCAGTATCCAAAGATGAATCACTTTCGCAAGTTTGGTTACTGTAGCATCAATACTTTGCCAAATACTGAGCTACCCAAAACTTCTTAACCGGACGCGGACGGGGACACGGACGCGCGGGGGTATAGCATAACCTCACTCCACATCGTCGAGGTGAGCTAAAAACTTGACCTTCTTCCTTAAAATTGCAGTTTATTATGTATACAGTACACCCGTTCTCTAGTAACACTCTATGATAGACTATTTGATAAGAGAAATGTTTTTATTAAATATGTTATAAAATTTGATAGTTAAAAGTCTCATGTAGACACCTTTGCATAAAATCAACGGTTTAAAAAAACATTCTCTCCAAGATGATGTAATTAGAAACTCCATGGTTCTGGCACTCTGCCAAATCTGTTCTATGGTTCTGGCACTCTGCCAAATCTGTTCAATGGTCCTCAGTGTTCTCCCCAGAAATTTCAGATAGCATGGTGCTAAGTCTTCGCGGTGCACCTTGCGTTGGGATGCGTCATTGCGCGTTGCATCATAATATTGTATACTGTTTCATGTGTTGTTGCTTTATTACTAAACTGTTCAAAATAATTTTGATAATGAAATAAATGTGTCAATAATACTACATCCTTATCTACATGCCAATTATCATTAAATTTTAGACAGCGAGATCATTGGTGTTCTATTTGTAAAGAGAGATTCATGACAGTTTTAAAACTCAATTAGTTTTGGGCCTTTTGAGAAAATAATCTTGAGACTGTCTCATGACCATAACTCCAGGTAGCTTAGTGTAAGAATTTGGCATATTACAATGATTTGGAAGGAAATTCTTTGAATGGGCAATTTTCCATGATTTTCTAAAATATCAATGGGCCATTTCTTCAAAATAAAAAACTCAGTTTTCAATGGGCCATTTTGCAAATTAATGGGACTATGGTGCATGTCCTCTGTCCTTCCTAATCACTGATATTAGTGAATATAAGCATGTCATGGAAAGGGTGTCTAACCTTGAGTTCTGAATTTTTGGTTCAGGATAAGGGCAGGTTTCACCTTTTAAAAAAGGTTGAAAATTATCTTTATACAAATTCCTTCTTGAAAAATTGGGTCTAACTATGGAAACATCCCCCCCCCTCCTTATTAGCCATTGCAATATTGTTTGTGGTAATCTTTGGCAAAGAAAGCTGACAATTGTTCTACTTTGCCCACAGTATGGAGCAAACTTGCCCCCCCCTCCCCCATGAAATCAATATCTATTTAAAAAGTATTTTATATGTCACTTCTAAAAGTTCTATATCGTGCTCAGACTCATCAATAAAACGATGATCCGTGCAAAATGTTGTATTTTGATGATTAATTTCATCCATCCGTCTAAACTTCTTATTAACTAGATTCAAGCGTATTTCAAAAAAAAAAAAAAAAAAAAAAAATACGGACATACCGACTCGTTATCAATTCAAAGTAAAATGATTTTGCTCGAGCAAGATAACCTCTTTCTTATATTGTAAAAGTGGCAATTATTTTGTATGACAAATACGGCGAGGTCCGGTAATATGTCGAACAGTAAGACGGATTAAAAGCATATTTTAATGACATCTGATATTATATAGCGTATTTCTATTTCCAATTTACCGTTACGCTTTAACTATATGACACGTGCCGGTCAACATGATCTAGCGTTATACATGTGGATGAAAAACGTTTTCTTGAACAACGTTATAGAATAGTCGTCTTTTGTTGGTCACTTGATAGACATTGACAACGCAGTTATTTCAAATGTCCGATAAAGTGACGTGCGCCGTAGAAGCCAGACACGTTCTCAGCTCAGGTAAATAAAGCTTGCGTGGGGCTACAAGACGTTTAACACCTCGGGTTGTATACAGCCGGGGCTAATTAACCGGGAATGCGGCGGATAAATCAATCAATTAACGCAAAGGGGTACAAAATAGTTAATACATGAATTTTTAGGGGGAAAAATATAGCATGGCGGCCGTAAAATATAGCGTGGTGCTAATCCCGATAGCGTGGTGCTAATCCCGATAGCGTGGCGGTAAATCTCGATAGCGTGGCGGGGCCGCCACGCTAAAACGGCCTAGGGAGAACACTGGTCCTGGCACTCTGCCAAATCTGTTCTATGGTTCTCACACTCTGCCAAATCTGTTCTATGGTTTTGGCACTCTGCCAAATCTGTTCAATGGTCCTGGCACTCTGCCAAATCTGTTCTATGGTTCTAGCACTCAGCCAAATCTGTTCAATGGTCCTGGCACTCTGCCAAATCTGTTCAATGGTTCTGCCACTGCCAAATCTATTCCTTGATTCTGGCACTCTGTCAAATCCAAATAATGATTCTAGAGAAGAAAATGAAATTATGAAATCTTTTTAGTTTAAACTGACGTCAGACATGAGTGCTTAATAGTAAACAATGACTCACATTATCTTTCTGTTCTGATATCATATGAAATAAGCAGCAATTTTGTGAAAATATTACTGATCGATATAGATTTTACTCATTCTTTACACATGATCCACGGAGTCTTCTGACTACTAGTATTACACTCACATTTTATCCCTGTTGACATTAGAAATGCAAAAGAAAGAGTTATTTATTATTTTGATTATCTGTACACAGTGACCTTGACTTAATTAATTGCCATTTATGACCCTTTAAATGCAACTTGATAGAGACAATTAATTCATTAAGATGTTAAAAAATAGAACTGTTCAAGGAAAGGTATGTTGCCTGTCACGTTTGACCCTAAATATGTGACCTTGACCTTGTAGGTGGGTGACTTACTGTCCTGTTCACTAAATCCAGAGCACCCTGTTTTGGCAATTTATTTTGTCATCTGAAGAATTTTGCTATAAATAATAGTTTCTGAGAACTGACCTCCTTTAGTCATAACTGGAAAACCTATCAGCTGCCTTCAAACCCCAATATGAAAAATAAAATGTCTACGGGATATTCACGTTAATTTCAAGCCGCTGCCATATTGTTCTCCATGTCAACAATAGTAAACAGTGACGTCAAAGCTCCTGTCGACGTCACGCATTTTCAGCAATTTTACTATAGAAAATCCCCGTAGACTTTTTATTTTCCGTCCTATTTCTAACTTGATTGACGTACAGCCAAAACAATGGTATTTTCTGTTACGACTAAAGGAGTACTATAAAATTGATATCTTTTTGGAATATGACAGTATCATATTTTAGAGAAAACCCGGAAAACAGGGTGCTCTGGATTTAGTGAACAGGACAGTAAATTGACAAGCAACAGATGGTTACTCTCATCATGCGTGATCATCCCTGCCAGTTTGATAGAAATATTATTCATATTTAACAAGTGCAGCCATTTACTGTAAACAGTGTTTTATTCGCAGCGTCTTAATTTCGAGTAACAGGAGTAAGGTGACTCGTTCGCTACGTTTTATTTCGCGACATCGTATAAAACATATCTTTCTGCACATGTGTTGGGACATATTTGCGGCATTTTATTTTCAAGAATTGAAGGACCTCGCGAATATCGCAAAAATAAAACATTTAAGAATAAAAGACAGTGTACAGTTCTTGAAACTTATTGACTAGCAGGCGGACAATCAGACCCAGTCAGACGGACGCAGAACAGAGTGATCCCTATATGTAAATCTAACGTTGCAAGCAGAATTATACTGTAATAATAATTACCTGCTGTTTCAGAAATTCTCCAGAAATTATCATCATTTCTTTTATCTTCCTTGATCTATAACTTCAGAATGCAGACATGCCTTAATGGCTCTTCCTTGATCTGATGAATCTTAGTAAAGGTTGCCAATCCTGTGTCCTGTTTCCTTTCAGCACCCTTCAATCGCACCATCCTGCAAGTCATTATAACTTCTTGTGGATCAAGCCATTTTCTTCAGGTATCTTTATATAGCACTATTCATTTGGGTTCTTTGACTACCATGAATTATGGCTAAAAGAATTATGCTCCAAACTAATGGCTAAAAGAAATGTAGCTCGTCTTGAGTTCCATTTCTTAGTTGTATGTCTCAATGTTATCTTGACATGTTTAGTTGCACCAAATATGCCCACAGCCGTCGATGGCCTTTGCTCCTTGAAGAGCTAAGGGCCTGAGTTAGTAAGTAAATACTGGTATTTCCTGAAATCAATTATATCCGTTGGTGTCCTCAGTAACCATCTCCATTTCAGTGCGAGATAATCTCGGCTGATTACCGTCATTTCCGTCTTCTGCTATAATGATTGCCTCTATTATCTCATCGTGATGTTCAATTGTGATTTGTTCATTATTACCCTCTGCTATATCATCCATTTCCTTCTTGTTCCCAACATGAGATAATCTCGTCCAATCACTACCATTCCTACCTTCTGCTATATGTATTGCCTTTATTATCTCATCATCATGTTCAATTGTAATTTGTTCATTATTGCCTTCTTCTACATCATCTATCTCAGCCTCTTTGAACCCATCATGTTGAAAATCTGTTATTTGTTCCACGTTACCTGTATCTTCTTCTACATCATCTATCTCATTCTCTTTCTCAACATGAGATAATCTCATCCCATTCCAGACTTCCGCTATATGTATTGCCTCGTCGATCTCACCATGAAGTTTCTTCGTTAATTGTTCCACGTAACTTGTATCTTCTTCTTCACCATGTTTCTTCGTTATTTGTTCTATGTAACTTGTATCTTCTTCTTCACTATCTATCTCCATCTCGCTATCTTCATCATTATTTATCTCGATTTTTATATTTTCCACTGTGTCACCGTCTACATTCTCCAACACGTAAAATTCCTTTATCTCATCATCATGAGCTAATCTCATCCTATAAATACCGTCTCCATTTTCCGTTATAGTTACTGCATCTTTAATTCCATCGTGATACTCGCTTGTGGTTGGTTCAATACTAATATTACCTTCTTCCGCGTTGTCAATTTCCATTTCAATCTCGTCCGATTCTTCATTATTTATCTCAATCTTTATCTCATTACGTGCATCAGTGTCCTCGTTCTCAATAGAGTTAATTTCTCTTGAAACTGAGTCAAATTCACTTTGATGATTTGCATTAGTTGAACCTCTTCTGCCAATTGAACCATGTGCTGTTTCTTCAAGCGTAACGTGCTTGCAGTATGAGTGTTCATTCAACGGGTACCACACTCCTTCTACATTCTCAGTATAAACAGCAATTTGATCGTGCATGTAGCGTGCCTGATTTATTTTTGGCTTGACCGAAAATGGATCCTCAATGTCGCTTTCGCCTGTGTCCGTGTCGGATGTCTGCATCTGAAAATGATCATTTTTTCTGTAACGAGCATCTGTGTGGGATGTTGATTCCTGATGAGATTCCTTCATTCTGTAATGACTGGTCACTTTATACCTAGGATTGTTCGGAAATGAATCCTCAACGTCACTTTCAGTTGTGTCCGTGTCATACGTCTGCATCTGAAGAGAATCCTCTATTCTGAAACAATCATCCGTATGGGTTGTCGATTCCTTCATTCCATAACAACCTGTCACTTCAAAACTAGATACGAAAAAAACATCGGGAGAAATTGTTCTCCTAATAAAATCAGCGTGAGTATCATCGCTATAGCAATTGAATACTCCTTCCCCAATTTGTGTAAACTCATTTATAGAAGGCCTTCCTTTGTCAATGCCCTCCCCGTTCCCCTTTTCCATGCCTTTCTCGACATTTTCAATAGACGACCTCATTTTGATAATAAATTTCAGTTCACCCGTACTTGATTTCTGACCAGTTGTATCGTTGGACCCAGCGATCGCTATACTTTCAATGGTCGAGTCTTTGATGTCTGGAGTACAGTGCACTATTGGTCTGTACCTGCCGTTGGGGTCGAAATACAGTCTACTTAAAAAGGCTTTCTTCTTGACCTGAGATGTGTTTTCTCTCATCGTGTCTATGTACTGTGAAATGACACTGTCTATAGTCTCACTGACCTTTGAATGATCAAAATCTGAGTGTTGCGTAACTCGTTCTGTGAGTTGACTTTCACCTGGACCAAACGTGTCTTCCATTTTGTAAGAACATTGTCCCATAGTGTTATTGGCCTGGATATTGGACACATAAAGACTAACAGTGTCCTTGTCCTGAATATGGTCTTCAATCTGACTTTCAGTGTCCTTGACCTGGAAATGGTCTATCCTTTGACTGTTAATGTCCTTGACCTGAATATGGTCTATATTTTCACAGTCAGTGTCCTTGACCTGAATATGACCTTTATTCTGACAGTCAGTGCCATTGCCCTGGATGTCTTTCAAACTCTGTCTGACAGTGCCCTTGACCTGCATATGGTCAGTATTCAGGGTTGCAGTGTCCTTGACCTGGGTACTGTCCATATTCTTTCTGACAGTGTCCTTGACCAGAATGTGATCTTTATTCTGACTGTCAGTGCCGTTGCCTAGGATATCTTTTATTTTCTGTCCAACAGTGTCCCTGACCTCTATACAGTGAATTTTCTGGCTGGTAGTGTCCTTGACCTGGGTACAGTCCATATTTTGTCTGCCAGCGTCCTTAACTTGGATACAGTCTACATTTTTTCTGACATTGTCCTTGACCTGAATATGACCTTTATT
This sequence comes from Pinctada fucata, assembly GCA_028142955.1. Lineage (NCBI taxonomy): Eukaryota > Metazoa > Mollusca > Bivalvia > Pterioida > Pteriidae > Pinctada > Pinctada fucata. The sequence continues at coordinate 54,516,965 of AP027111.1, forward strand.
TTGTCGGACAGTGTCCTTGACCTGAATATGATCTTTGTTTTGACTCTTAGTGCTGTTGCCCTTGATATCCTTCATTTTCCGTCTGACATTGTCCTTGACCTTCATACGTTCAAGTCTCTTCCTGGCAGCATCCTTGACCTTAACAGAGTCCATGTTCTTTCTAACAGTGTCCTTGACCTGAAAATAGTTCGTTTTCGTTCTGGCAGTGTCCTTGACCTGCATACAGTCTCTATTCTGACTTTTCATGCGTTTTTCCTGGATACGGTTGCTTTTTCGTCTGACAGTGTCCTTGACCTGAATATGGTCCGCAGTCTGACTGACTGTTGTCAAGATTTCTTGATCTGAAAACAGAATGAATATATATATTGGAAGAGTTATATATGTAAGTTTAATCAAGCATAATATTAATCAATTATACCATATTACGATTAATTTTTGCGTCAGATAAAGGGGTAGGGCCACGAAGCACGATATTGGCCCTAATTTTGAACATTGTACTTCATAGAATTTTTAACTATGATTTGACATTTTGAAACATTCTCTAATCAATCACAAATCTATCTTTTGTCTACATTGCGTTTATCGATAGCTTTTGGCCCTTCGAAAACACCAAAATTGGTCATATTCCGCGAAATTGATGCAAAAACTACATATTTCTATAAAATTAGCAATGGCCGCATGCATTAACTAGGATGAAAAAAATATATGTGAAAGATTATCATTATATCCTTCTGTCATAAACATTTTATCTCAGTTAACGCATGCGGCCATATTGAATTCTTCCACAAAAACGAAATTTCAAGCAATTTTCGCCATATTTTGTCAATAACGTCAAAATGACGTCACTTCATGACGTCATTGTAGTTAAATGGCACTATGTTTGGTGATATTTTTCTTTTCATTAAAAGCGGTGAACATTCGTGTACTTTCATGAGAGATATCAAGTATTCTCCATGAAAATTATTTTTAGAGAAAAATTGAGGGCCGATTTAGGGGTCTCGTGGCCCTACCCCTTTCGCGAAAATGACCCTGTCTTTTTTTTCACCGAGTCTAATTTTCAACATCGCTAAACTGAGTTGCAAACAAAAGAATGATAGTGGACAATTCAGTGTAGGCCCTGTAAGCAAATCGGCACAAAATCAAAAGCTTTGTAGAGGATCATGAGTACTTGCTTCCTTACAGTGTTTTGTGAAACACTGTGCAGAGAAAAAGTTGAAAATGTGTCAGCCAATCAGAGCCCTCAGCAGCAATGTTTGTTGATATAGCAGCACGAAAAGCACAAACTTGGTAGAGGACCTTTAGAACTTGCTTCCTGTTAAGATTTCATGAAATTCTGTGCAGCAGTTGTAGATGAGAAGTCGAAAATGCGTAAGCCAATCAGAGCCCTCAGCAGCAATGTTTGTTGACATAGCAGCACGAAAAACACAAACTTGGTAGAGGACCTTTAGAACTTGCTTCCTGTTAAGATTTCATGAAATTCTGTGCAGCAGTTGTAGATGAGAAGTCGAAAATGCGTAAGCCAATCAGAGCCCTCAGCAGCAATGTTTGTTGACATAGCAGCACGAAAAACACAAACTTGGTAGAGGACCTTTAGAACTTGCTTCCTGTAAGATTTCGTGAAATTCTGTGCAGCAGTTGAAGAGAAGTCGAAAATGTTTCAGTCAATCAGAGCCCTCAAAAAACACAAAAATGTTGACATAGCAGCACAAAAAACACAAACTTGGTAGAGGACCATGATTACTTGCTTCCTGTAAGGTTTCGTAAAATTCTGTGCAGCAGTTGCAGAGGTGAAGTTGAAAAAGCTTCAGCCAATCAGAGCCCTTTGCGGCCATATTGCTTATTGATCAGCACGAAAAACACAACTTGGTAGAGGACCTTTAGTACTTGCTTCCTGTAAGGTTTCGTCAAATTCTGTGAGGCGGTTGCAGAGGAGACGTCGGAAATGCGTCAGCCAATCAGAGCCCTTGGCGGCCATATTTGTCTACCAATCGGCATGAAAAAAAAAAAAAAACTTTGTAGAGGACCTTGAGTACTTGCTTCCTGTAAAGTTTCATGAAATTCTGTGAAGCGGTTGCTGAGGAGAAGTCAAAAATGTGTCAGCCAATCAGAGCCCTCAGCGGCCATATTTGTTGAGCGATTAGCATGAAAAACACAGTTTCCTGAAATTCTATGCAGCTGTTGCAGAGAAGAAGTTGAAAATGCGGAGCACCCCGCGGCCATATTTGTTGACCGATCGGCACAAAATACACAAACTTGGTAGAGGACCATAAGTATTTGCATCCTGTAAGGTTTTGTGAAATTCTGTGCAGTGGTTGCAGAGGAGATGTTGAAAATGTATTAGCCAATCAGAGCCCTCAGCGTCCATATTTGTTGACTGATCAGCACGAAAAACACCCTCTAGGCTGTATACAGAAGTGTGACGTACACACTCACCCTCACATGAACAACGACGTTACTATATTTCCCTGCAACTATGTTGTGAGGGGATAATAACTGTGTTTAAGTACAGGTCCACGTAAGGATCAGGCAGTTGAAAAAACCTTAAAATTTTTGCAGAACTTTTTTGTCTTGAAATTTGTTTAAATCAGCTTCCATATTAATGTTCTGAAGGAACTTTTCTCATACTTTGATAGTGAAGAACGTTATAGAGGTAGCAAATTTGGTTGAATTATATAGAGAAAATTTTTTTCCTTTATAAATTACGGTATGAGGTGAATACCTCACTTCACCATCGTGACCTTGAGAAATGAATATCATATGTTTGATTTGTATCACATGCATGTCTTAAAACAGAAATAAAAAAGTTTTGCAAAAAATTTTGATGTATCACCCCTGCCTGATTCTTACATGGACCTATACTTAACATAATATTTCTAAAGCCAAACTGAAGAGCAAAACTAAATTTTGTAATATAAATTCAATGTACCCGGCATCTGTTTTAATCTCTTTGTTGCATCTGCTTCTTTTTGATGCTTCACCCGCTTGCTCCTCCTTACAGAGTCTGTCTCTTCCTCCCTGGGGTCTAAAAAAAAACATAGAACGGATCAGATCAAGAACAGGTATGTCGAAACCCCCCCCTCCCCCCCAATTTTTCAATAAATCAAACAAAGGTAATAATAAAATATACACATACAAAAATTCTGTAAGGAATATGTAAAGAAACTATACGGAATACCTAAGAGCTATTTGTCTGAAGAAAACCATGTCTTGAGAAATAATGTAAAAATTCGTAAGAAAAATCTGCGGAATATTGTCGGGTGTACATGTACTTACGGAATTTTAAGTATTGAGAAAACATGAAAAGTTCCTTTCAGAAAGAAATGAAGGGGTCAGGAATCCTTAAGAATGTAAAATTCTTTAAGTTTAAGCAGTTGCATCTTGGGTAATTAAATAAATAATAAACTGAAAGAACAGGTTGCATCTTGGGTAATTAAACAAATAATAAACTGAAAGAACAGGCAAGTAAAAATGTCACATCCATACCTTGAGTTTTTGGTTTACGCTTGACTTCATTGGCTTTCTGACTTGACACCACATTCTTAACAGGACGTTTGGTAGATTTTCCATCTACAACCAAACATGAGCATTACATTAGACTTCAAATGAGTCAAATATGAACTTCAATTGTGATATAATAATTTGACATAAGAGTAATTAATACAATTTTTTTCAAAATGAGAGAGACTACCACACAATGCGGCATACTTCAATATTTCGACAGAAATCTGAAATTATAATAATAGAACTCTCAAGCTCTTTAATCAATCAAAGGACACTCAAATATTTGATCGAGTTTCTGTTAATTTGGATTTCCATATATATTTTAGATCATGTCTCGATCATACTAATCTTGCAGTATGACATGTCACTTTTTTTTATTAACTTTACTTAACAAACAAGTTATACAAACTTATATTAATGCTTCATGTTGGATCAGGGGCCTTTGGGGCAGGGGGATAAAACCTCATAGGGCTAGACGAGTGGGCGTCCAACATACCTTCCAAATTAAGACCCAGGGCCTTAGAGGTGGACGATTGGGCAACCAACCAACATTCATGTACCTTCCAAATTCAGACCCAGGGCCTCAGAGGTGAACGAGTGGGCTTCCAGCATACCTTCCAAATTAAGACCCAGAGCCTTAGAGATGGACGAGTAGGCAACAAACATACCTTCCTAATAAAAACCCCAAACCTTAGAAGTGGACGAGTGGGCGTCCAACATATCTTCCAAATTAAGACCCAGGGCCTTAGAGGTGGACGAGTGGGCATCAAACATACCTTCCAAATTAAGACCCAGGGCATTAGAGGTGGACGAGTGGGCGTCCAAAATACCTTCCAAATTAAGACCCAGGGACTTGGAGTTGGACCAGTGAACTACCAACATACCTTCCATATTAAGACCCAGGGCCTTAGTGGTCACCGTGGGCGACCAACAAACCTTCCAAATTAAGACCCGGAACCTTAGAGTTGAGAAGTAAGTGTAATACTATTATGCTAATTAACCTTTCCATCCAACTTTGACCCAAAAGTAGGTCACTAAATTCTCAAACATCAGAAATTAAAAAGAAAATGTTACAAAAGGACACTCTGCATCATAAATTTGTTTTAGCATTTATTGCTGTCCATACTTCCTACTCAAAGTAGGTGTATTAATTTGTAGGGGGTTCTGCCTCACCCGGCACAAATTAATTTACACTCCTACTTCAAGTACAATTAGTAGGATCGGAAAAAAATCCTATAAAATACTGTAAACGTGAAAATTTTTGCGTGGGGGTAATTTTCGCATATTCCCTAATAGAGATTCTTCGCGAAAGTAAAAATTTTGCCCCAGAAAAAATAAACCTGCTGCATTATTACAAAGGCAGAAATGTTTTTATCGCAAATATTTCCCCTGCGAGCAACGTCTTGATGTTATAATCGCGAAATTTTCCCCCACGCGTAACGTCTTGATGTTATAATCGCAAAATTTCCCCCCCCCCAACAAAAATAAACTTGTTTACAGTTACTGTATATAACTTTTTATTATTAGTAACGAATATCTAGTAACATTTAACTATTACTTTGAACTGAGCATTATATTGAGTCTTTGCGGAATACAAAGTTTTTTCCCTTACAGACAGTATCTGACATAAAATCATTGTGACGTCATGAAAATGGTATTGTAACGTCGATTTTTTACCTTCATTTCCCAGACTTTTAGGACTGTTTCCATAGAATTTGATGACATCATAATCAGTCAGATACTGTCTCAAATGGGAAGTAACCCTGGTTTTCGAAAATGGCGAATTTGCATGCATGGATCAGACCAACCTTGATTAGTTTTAACGTCAGATTTTGCCTGTTCTTGCCTCTTTCTTCTTTGACATTCTCTCTTCTGATATCTTCTTTTATTGTAGCTCATACGCCTCTTTCGCGGCATACTGAAAAACAAAAGATCATCATTATTTATGCCATTTATAAATACCCCTCACCCATTTTCTCAGATCCTGCAATTTCTTTTTCTTTTTTATAAACACCACAGACATGTATACAATAAACAGACAAGGACATTTTTGTATATATAAACACAGAACATAGATGAGTATCTGTCGGCCGATCCGTGGTACATTTTGTACTAGCAAGGCTCGAACCGGCAATCTTACGATTACAAATCCGACCCCCTATCCGCTAGACCACGGCGCCGCAGATCCTGCAATTTTTGGTCAGAAACACTTTGACAGGTGCACTGATCTATATGTAGACCATATGTAAACCAAGAAAATGCAAAAAGAATCAACTTTTTATCTCTACGGATTCTTATGGAGCAGTGCTATGCAGAAAATTTACATTGACCATCTTATAAAAGAAAATAACCATACCCATTAACTGCAAATTGCATGGGCAGTATTATTTAGAATGTGTGAAAATAAAGACATTGCGTGCTTGCGCTTCCACGGAAATAATTAAGTGTTATATTCACATTCAAGAATGCAGCTGCACATGTGCATTCCACAAGAAGGTAAATATTTACTTGCTTACACCTTAAATCACTTAAATTTGTAGATTTCATGTCCTATTTAATTAAAAGAATACATTTGCGAATCCGCCATTTGTAATTTATCGATCATGGCCGGTGGATGCACTAGCTGTTTGCACTCGTAAATGCAATGCTAATTTTCCGATTTTAAGATCCAATGTCGTAAGCAAACATTACAATTTCTGCAGAAGCGCAAGTGCGCAACAACTTTATTTTCACACATTCTAAACCAATGTTTAATAAATGATAAGACTGAAGCTCAGTATTGGCTGTTTTGTTAAATTCATTTAACTTAAAGTGACACCCATTTCAAGACCCTTGGGTCAGGGGCTCACACAAAATATCAGGTGCACATCTACACCACAGATTTATACTTGTAAAATACTAGAACTACCCTTAAGTGGACAAATTAAACCCCTTGCGGGACTTTTTCTCTAAACAGATTTATTTATGACATAACACAGAAAGCTCTGGTCATAAGGAATCTATATATGAAATATCAAAGCCCTATCCCTTATAGTTTAAAAGTAGGTCAAAGGTCAAGATCACTATTTCAAAAGTCATGGTATCAAATATAAGCTCTGGTCATGAGGAATCTATATGTGAAATATCAAAGCCCTTATATCTCTTATAGTGAAAAAGTAGGTAAAAGGTCAAGATAAAGGTCACTAGTTCAAAAATCATAATCAAATGAAAGCTCTCATCATGAGAATTGACACATATATATATATATATTTTTTTTAAAACACCACAGACATGTATACGATACATAGACAGGGACATTTTTTTTTGTATATGAACACGGAACATTGAAGAGTATATGTCGGCCAGCCCGTGGTCCTAGCAAGGCTCGAACCAGCAATCTTACGATTACAAGTCCGACGCCCTATCCGCTAGACCACGGCGCCGACATTTGGAGAACACTTAAACAGAAAATTTTGTATATGTCTGTGCACCATATCATAACATGTGGTGAGGTTTGAAAAAATTCTGTTTAAGTGTTCTCCGCATATACGTCTATTCTTGACTAGAATAGATTACCATCATATAATTGATGATAATGGCCATATGATAGGGGTACCTGTAAAGTGCGAAACGAAACAAAAACGAAACGAAACGAAACAAATCGAAACGAAACGAAACAAATCGAAACGAAACGAAACAAATCGAAACGAAACGAAACAGATCGAAACGAAACGAAACAAAACGAAACGAAACAGATCGAAACGAAACGAAACAGATCGAAACGAAACGAAACAAAACAAAACATAAAACATAAAGAAAATGAGAAAAAGAGGAAAAATCGCCGAAAACGAATATTTCAAGACAAGATCTTATTGAAGGGTCAGGGGGCACCACTCTCCTCCTGCCGCCTCCCCCCTCCCCGTGGGGGAGGGTGTCTTGGGCGGTCAAGACAAATGTTTAAACTTTAAAGCGTAAATCGGTGCGTTAGTGAAGTTATTGGGGTTATTTCCTTTTTTAAACCTTGAAAAAAGAAATACTATTAGACCTGTTTAGATGAAAAACTAAGGTGAGCGAAGCGAGCCTGAAGTATTTGAAAAATGAATTGAAAATCGCGGCAAGCGAAGCGATCGGGAAAAATTTTTAAGGTATATATAGATGAATTTCGTGGTAAATTTTAAAATTGAGATTATGCACATGAACGCATAAGAGCAAGATTATTTATATTAAAAGTAATTACCTATTTTTTTTTTTGGTTACTGTTACCCTCCCGATCATCTGTCCCTCCTCTCGCCCCCTTTCCTCTCCTCCCGCCCCCTTTCTTTCCCCTCCCTTTGTCCCTGTCCACCCCCTCATTATTGCCTTCAACCGTTAGTTCTTGTGGCTGGAGGGGTTTTTAAAGAATCAGAGTTGACGATTAAAACATAATATATACGGTATATAGCACAATTGCATTTTAAAGGAAAGTGAATGGGATGAATAACCTCGTCATAGACGGAAAAATATTATTTAGCAGGGAGGAGTCTAGCGCAGAGGAAACGGAACCGTTCCGCTATGTGTATTTGAAAAAATTATATCAGAAAAATGAGAACAATTAAAAACTGGGGGGCACATTTCGTTTGAAAAAGGATAAGATTTTTTTCCTGAAATATGCCCCCATCCCTTTTTATGATCTCATTACGGTGTCATAGCGTGGTTTTCTATCCCCTCCCTTTTATTCCTCTTAAATACATGAATGGCATTTGACATTTACTTTTTTTAATTGTCAACTTTGACTCTTTCAAGAAACCCTCTCGGTACTAGTTACAAATGAAGAACTCTTGGATTAAGGCAATATTACATGCTGATCTTGTCTTGAAATATTCGTTTTCGGCGATTTTTCCTCTTTTTCTCATTTTCTTAAAGTTTTATGTTTTGTTTCGTTTCGTTTCGATCTGTTTCGTTTCGTTTCGATCTGTTTCGTTTCGTTTTGTTTCGTTTTGTTTCGTTTTGTTTCGATCTGTTTCGTTTCGTTTCGATTTGTTTCGTTTCGTTTCGATTTGTTTCGTTTCGTTTCGATTTGTTTCGTTTTTGTTTCGTTTCGTTTCGATTTGTTTCGTTTCGTTTTTGTTTCGTTTCGCACTTTACAGGGACCCATATGATAGGCCTAAAGTAAATTCATATAAAGTAGATTTAGACAGTATTTACTTGGTTTAATCAAAGGGGATTCCCATGGAACATATCATTTGACTATCACGTGATATGCCACAGTGCTTGTGAATGACTGTATAAAATATGAAAGAGGGTTTTTTTTTATTATTTTGGGGAAGGTGCCTATGCCTGTGCCTGTCCCATTTGGGAACATTTGCGACATTTTGCTGAAATTGGAAAAATTTTGTACAAATTCTCACCAGAGTATCACAGACCCTAATCCTAAAGTACTAGTTGTTAACACTGATAATCCATAGATTTGCTTGAGCTGAACAAGGGATGAATAAAAAACCTTTAAAAGATGCACTTAGAAATAAAACATTTTGTGCTTACTTCCAACATGTCCAAGGTTTGAGTCTTATTTTCTCAGGTGATTTTTTAATAATTCCTCTTTGAGAATTTCAGGGTGATTTTTTGGGAAAAATAGAGGAAATTTAATGGCATTGGGAAGGGGCCGAAATTCGGCCCCAAAACAAGTAAAAAGAAACCCTGACTTGAAGAGATATTCGCTTTACATATTTCCTAGACCCTGGGGGTCAGGGTACCAAAACTATACCAGAGACTGATTATAATGCAAAAAGAATTATCTCTCTATCAATTAGGATTTTGGATAACTGGTGTTCACAAGGTAACATACATGTAGACTTAAATAGGAGAAAATGACCACACTCATTTTCCTAGAACCTGGGGTCAGGGGCTCAAACAACAGATCAAGTGCACAACTATACCAAAGACTGATTATAATGCAAAACGAATTATTAGTGTCATAAAATTGGAAAATTTTTACTATCGATTATTGGAAACTATCAGAGGAGTACAATCGATATCACAATCGGAATAATCAGACTTTTTCTGATTGGAATTGTTCAATGTTCTTTATCATTTCAAAGTGAGAATACTCAGTGCTTGTAATTTAAGAATCTGATTTTTATTTAAAATCATGGAAATAAATTAAATGATGAACATTCCTTGTTCTTAATAACAAAATTTTGAAGTTTGCTTTAGAAAGAAGGCCTTCCTTTTTCTTTCTAAAGCCAATATGGTCCCAAATGGCCGAAATTGCGTCAACGTAACTTCAATAGCGACTATCGATTTTCAAAACCATTACGATAGTCAGGGACTTTAACTTTCAGCGACGATAGCGGCAACTATCATTACATCAATACGAATTATCTCTCTATCAATTATACTTTTCGAGAACTGGTGTTCACAAGATTACATAGGCATGTATAGGAGAAAATGACCACACCAATTTTCGAAGAAACAGTCAAAAGAGTACTACTTACATGATCAATTAAACTGTTTTCACTGTTTAATTAATTACCCTGCATCGATATACACAAGACGTGTCCTAATATTGCAATAGAAACTACTGGCATTGTCACATTGTAAACAAACTTTACTTTTCAGATGAAGGATGAAACGTTCCGAAAGTCGCTAAACCTACCAGAGTTATCTTTCTTACGTTATGTGAAGCTAAAAACTTGAAAGAGAAAGGAATCGGGTGATAGGATCGAAATGCGGGTGTATTCGGTCTCCCCAGGAAGAGAAATGCGAACATGGGAGATAATGTTCAAACGAGGGAGTCTCTTACCATCAGAGACTGGAACAAGTTACCATCAGCAGTATCATCAGCCAGTTCCCTAGAGGGATACCGCACAGCACTGGGAGACTTACCAACAGCCCAGTTCTGTGATGAGTGATGACGTGGCACCAGATTTTAACGTTTTAAATTTTTAACTGTTTTTAACTGCCCAGAGGGGTTTTTATCTTGATCGACATGCACATGCACGGAGTATAACGCTCATCATTGAGTATTCTCCCGACTGGAAGAAGAAGAAGAAAGCTAGATCTACCTTCAATAGCTAGTGTAGTAGTTATTGAACAGTAAGTAGGACGAATCTACCCCACCGGAAGCAGAGTGAGGGAGATGCGCACAAGACGATATGCTGGCCAGCAGGATGCAGACCTCGTGGACCTAGAGGTAAGCCATATATATAGTTTACCCCTCTTCCCTGCCCAGTACTCCCTGTAGACAGTTAAATACCTCCACTCGGACTACTTCATTGGCGACGAGGTGAACAATTGGTGTGTGTGGGCCAGCTCGATCTGCAGTAGAGGTCGCAGAACCCTGCCAGGGGTTGGAGAGTGGCCACACAGCGGGGTACATCCACGGCCCTCAACGGAAAAGGGGGAAGGATGTAGTGGTTCCGGTAGTAGCAGATACCAATAGTTCAGTACAAGTTCTAAGACTGGGCTATTGGGATGTCCCTTTAGCTCACTCGGCAACGAGTCTGACTATCACCCGGACGGCCGGGGTTCGATTCCCCGAGTCTGTCTCCTGCGAACTACTTCACTAGATTTGTCGTTTCCCAGACCCAATTTCATCGCTATTGTAACAACAGCAAATACTACTGCTGGCCATTAGTATTGTGGTCCACTTGATTTCTTGATAAACGCTTAAGCTACTGAATATTTGATCTAAAGTTTTTAATACGGCTTAACTATAGAAGAATCTAATAAATAAGGTCAGATGAAGTCAGAGGAAATTCAAAATACTGTACTCGTGAGTTTTTAAAGCTTTTAATTCCTATTCCTGTATGATGTACTCAAAAATATTATTTGTTCATCTACTACTTCTTTAACCATGTTTGTAACAACTTACATGACCAAAATGCAAATAACAACTCGGAAGAAAACAAATGTACGACTGGCTGTTTCGTGCGGTTGTCTTTTCGTAATATGAATTATGGCAAAGCCATTGTGAGGACGCAGATGAAATATAATTTCAATGAATTAATACCCAATTTTCACCAAACATCACTGAATATTATTTTTACTAAGTTAATAAGAATAAAATATGTCACACAATATGTGTTCTTGTTATTTTTTCCAGCATCATTTTTACCGTCTTAATCAGCCTTACCTTAGTTTTTTATGCCCCCGGAATCAAAGATTCGGGGGCATATAGTTTTTGGCCTGTCCGTCTGTTTGTCTGTTTATCTGTTTGTCTGTTTGTCCGAAAAACTTTAACATTGGACATAACTTTTGAATGGGAAGTGATAGGGCTTTCATATTTCACATGTGTATTCCTTGTGACAAGACCTTTCCATTGATACCAAAATTTTTGACCTCGTGACCTTGACCTTGACCTTTGACCTACTTTTCAAAAACTTTAACATTGGGCATAACTTTTGAATGGTAAATGATAGGGCTTTCATATTTCACATGTGTATTCCTTGTGACAAGACCTTTCCATTGATACCAAAATTTTTGACCTCGTGACCTTGACCTTGGCCTTTGACCTACTTTTCAAAAACTTTAACATTGGGCATAACTTTTGAATGGTAAGTGATAGGGCTTTCATATTTCACATGTGTATTCCTTGTGACAAGACCTTTCCATTGATACCAAAATTTTTGACCTCGTGACCTTGACCTTGACCTTTGACCTATTTTTCAAAAACTTTAACATTGGGCATAACTTTTGAATGGTAAGTGATAGGGCTTTCATACTTCACATGTGTATTCCTTGTGACAAGACCATTCCATTGATACCAAAATTTTTGACCTCGTGACCTTGACCTTGACCTTTGACCTACTTTTCAAAAACTTTAACATTGGGCATAACTTTTGAATGGTAAGTGATAGGGCTTTCATATTTCACATGTGTATTCCTTGTGACAAGACCTTTCCATTGATACCAAAAATTGTGACCTCGTGACCTTGACCTTGTCCTTTGACCTACTTTTCAAAAACTTTAACATTGGGCATAACTTTTGAATGGTAAGTGATAGGGCTTTCATATTTCGCATGCGTATTCCTTGTGACAAGACCTTTCCATTGATACCAACATTTTTGACCTTGACCTTTGACCTTTTAACCCAGTGACCTCACATACATGTACTTAACAGAAAATAGTGTTCATACTAACAAAGATGCCACCGGGGGCATTCGTGTTTCACAAACACAGGCTTTATTTTTCTTGAAATCCAGGAGAGGGGATATTATAGACAATTTCTAGATCGACAGCATGCTGTGAACGAACTTTTCTTCCGCATAATATTTCTTCCTTCCGGAAGAATTATTATTATAATGAAAATTCCCCGGATTTTTTTATTTTAGAATATTTTTTCCTTGTTCATAATACTTTTTCCACAGTCCTTTTGGGTAAAAAAAAGGGGTTAAACATCAAAAATTCCGTCTATATAGACGGAAACGTTGTTATGAAAATTGTTGATGTTTTGCTCTTTTTCACTTACCCAAAGGACTGCTTTCTCTTTACAACAGAAGAAATATTATATGTGAGTATCATGTACAATTATTTTTCCGTATATGCTTCAAACACATGAATGACTGATTTACATCAATGATTACAGTAACATGGTTAGTTTACAGGAATAAATATTACAGGACAAAAATTCTGTGGAATCACATTTTCAAGCTGTACAGTACATTGTACAGTACATGATTTTAATTTTTTTTTATTTCTTACTCTGAATTCTATTTGTAAATAAGTTCATTACAATATTTTTCCAATGACAATTATTATGCACATATGTGAAATCCTTATTGGATTTTTTGTTGTGTAAGATTTTTCCATGGTACTAGTATCAGAACATATATTATGAACATTAAAAAATCCAGATGGAATTTTTGTTATGTAATATATTTTCCATGGTATGAGAACTTTTATTATGATCATGGAAGATTCATTACATAATAAAATTTCCTTTCGGAATTTTTGATACAAAATAAAAGTTCCTGGGAAAAAATATTATATAATAAAATATCCAAGGAAGAAATATTATGCTGGAAGAAATATTTCATCACAATGCACATAACTCGTAAATGCGGGGAAACAATTCTCAATGTCACAAAACAATCAGTTAAAACATGAAATCGCAATGCTTAATTTTGAAACATAAATGACAGATAAGAAAAGATCAAGTGATGTCATCTTAATCTATACATTTTAATTCCTTGGACCTTGACGAAAACCAAGAAAAAGAGAACTCGGGCAAGAAAAATGTGGGCACAAACCATTAAAATTAAAAAAAGAATTTTTTTTTTTTACTGTTTTCTGAAGTATTTATATATTATATAAGATTAACATGTATCTTTATTATTCAATGAATTCAATTAAACTTTAAATGTTTACTTTTAAAATTTCATTGGGTGATGAAATGTCAGTTGTCGTATCAGGAATATGTATCCCCCCTTAATTGCACCCACCCACCCCTCTCCCCTTTTACTTTCACCGGAAAAATTAGCATTCAAAATGTAGAAGAGAGAGAAAACTTCCTTTTCGGCGCCGTCTATAGTGTTATCAGCAATATATCGTTTTATGGGATGATCTGGAAAAGGGGGTTAAAACTTACTTAAGTACAGTATAACATCAGTATTACAGGATTTTCCCTTCTAAATAATGTAAATGATTTTCCAATGTAATATCTGAAGACAAAATTCTTGCTCATTCCTTTACTATAAAAGAGGGTGAAAGGAAGGGGGAGGGGCGGGAGGAAGGTGAGAGGAAGGTGAGAGGGAGGGCAGGGAGGGAGCGAGGGGGAAGAAGGAAGGGTGTGGGAGGGGAGATAAGGGGGCGGAGAGAGCGGGTACCCCATGTCTGCTCCCCACACCCATAAAAGGCAAGGATGAATGGGAGGGGGAGGAAGGAGGCAGCTGGAGGGAGGCAGGGAGAGGTTAGGAGGTGGGAGAAGGGAGCGGGACAGGGGAGAGAAGGAGAGAAGTTAGTAGAAATCTACCCCCTGTCCGCCCCCCCCCCCCCCCTGAATACAATCAACCCTCCCCCCTTTCTAAAAAAAATCTGAAGCCTTCACCCCTCTACCTTGGATCCGCTTATGATTTACTACCTCCAAGGGAAAAAATACCCAGCCTTATAAGTTATTTCTGACAGAAAAAATATACTTCATGCTTTCAGCTGTATTGACCTATTTGTACTAAATACTGTAAATGATGACGTAAGTAGTGACGCATTGTAAACAGAACCAAAGGCAGCAGACATTTAGATGTTTGTGTTGGGATTTACACTGCATAGATTTCCTGTATATTCTACATGTAGATCTTATAGGGGACGTAGTCGGCGCGAAGCGCCGACGAAGTCGCCATCAAGATAGACGTGTGTACATGAATAAGCAAAAAGCATGCATTTTCCCGTTTTTCTTACCATTACCTTCGATTCAAAATTTGTGTGCACGGTACATGCGGAAACGGCGAACGTTAGAGAAGACAGAAAGGTTACGAATGGAAATGCACATCACAGGCTGCCGATATTTATCTATCAAAAAATAAAAAACCAACCTTTTGTTGTTTTTTATCGCACATACAGGGAAAGAAGAACAACAAACGGACAGCTTTTATTTTTTATTTATTTTTTAAATAGATAAACATCGGCAGCTTGTGATGTTCATTATGACGTCGTTTTTTGAAACGTAAATGCGCGTGAAGTTTTGTGTACCGTATACATTAACAAGTTAAAAATAAAGAGGGAAGACGCTTTTGAACAGAGATTTAAACACGAAATGAAATATTTCATCGTAAGATCGTAGTGCCGAACCGCGCGCAATTACGCGCAATTAACATGTAACAGATCGATTTCAGTCGAAACTACAGTTAGAAACGTGTGATAATCACAACCTACCTCGACATAACATTTCACTGGTGAGGATTAATGACAAAAGTAGATCAAACATTCAACCTAAATTTTGATTAAGTCTGATCCACTATTGCTAATACCCGAATTTGCAAAGTATACATCCTAAAAACTAATGGAATCCATGGGTACCCACAAGTGCTGTACACACTGTACACAGTGTCGTTGCATACACAGCCAGTCCTTGAACTTCGTCTGGCATAGCGCGTCACTGACTACGTCACATTGACATTTAGGTCACTCACACAGTGTACACGTGCACTCATAATTATGTCATGCATCTACTAGTCGACAAAGATATAGTACATCGATCAAATTGACAATTTAAATTCCTTGTGGATCTTTTTTCCCTGGCCCTGTACGTATGATAAATAACAACAAAGGCTGAAAGGGTTGATTTTCATTTTGAAATAGATATTTAAACATCGGCAACCTGTGGTTTCTGATTTATTGTTGAACAGCTCTTTATCTCCAAATATTGATTGCAAACATTTTTTTTTTTTGGTTTGGAATGACACGCAAGTCGTCATTTATTTCGAGCTGGATTTATTATCATTATCATTTTTCTTGAAAAGGGGGGATATTTATTTTTTATCTGTCATTTTTATTTATTTGTCTATTATTTATTTATCTATAGAGCTACAAATATTGATTGAAAACATTTTTTTCGGAATGACATGTAAAATCGTACTTAATTTCATGCTGGATCTACTATTATTTCAGTTTCCCATGGAAGGTGTGTGTATGGGGGTGGGGGTGGGGGGGGGGGGGGTTAATTAATTCTTAAGCATGATTTGGCAAAGTATTTCGTCAGCCCTTTAATCTGTTTCTGTTCTTGTGTTTTTTTTTTTTTTGGGGGGGGGGGGGGGTCCTTACTATGATTTGATGAGAAATCTCAAGTCGGTCATTTTATTTACTTAGATTTACATTTCGCTTTTCAGGAGGCTAGTAAGAGCTTCATGTCATCATGCTGTTTTGTCTATGTGGTAGAAATTATAATATTATTTCGCTCTGGCTAAGTCACCTGTGTTAGTGGCGGATCTAGCGCCCCCTTTGCCATGGGTCAAGGGGCAAATTTTGCCGATTATTTACTGAAAATCGGCCAAAACATATACTTTTTTTTGGAAATTTTTGTGACAGTGCCGGGGAGGGGAAGCCCCCTCCGTACCCCCTTGAATCCGCCACTGTGTGTTAAATTTATTGATAAGTAGTTCCAATGATGACAAAAAAATATCCATTTACATGTACATATTCATCTGTGTTTCTTGGACCCCTGCGTTTTATGGTCTTGTTTGTGTGTGGTCATTGTACACAGTAACAGTGAGGAGGTTGTTTTACACCATAAATGTGCTTTCTTCGAGACCTCTGGGAAATCGAAATAGTGGGAGGGTTGTGCGCACTTAATCGAGGATAACCACACCGTCTGCTACTAATGTGGCAGATGGCCGTCCTAAGTCGGCACCGGTTGACCATTGGTCTCGTTGGTTTATGTTTGGTCTTTTATATTTAATTTTTCTATGGTGTGATTTGGTGTCGCTTTTGCGTCTTTTCAGTGGGTGTCTGTTCTGTGTTGTTTTTTTTTTGTTTTTTGTTTTTTTTTTTTTTGAATTGGGTGTTTTGGGGTTTTGCTGTGGGTGCTGCAACCTAGTGTTGTTGGAGATCCCCTCCTTTCTTTTAACTTTTCTATCAGTGCTACGTCCCCTTCATGGCTTTGCCATAGTTCATATTATATGTGGAGAGAAACCACATTATTCGATCTACAGGTATCAAAATATCAACTGCAAATCATCCTCGAAAGCAGAATGAAGTTCGGTAAGTCGCTGATTGCGCAGATATTTTTTTGTTTGTTTTTTCTCCCAGCATTATGAGTTTATCCATTGATTTTTCTGAGGGAGCTCAGCTGTCGATGAAAGAAAGTCCGCGAAACAAAGTTGTATGCTGACGTCGCGTCGCATGCTGACGTCACGTTGTAATTTTCAAAGGGGATATTCGGACTAAACATGATATATGTTAGAAATGATGGTGCAATGTCAGTATTACGTGAAGCAAAGTACAAATCATACATTGGGACACTGGAGGAGTAAGCCAAACGAAGAATATTCAAAGGAGATCGAGAAATCTTGGTCATCGATGGGTTTCATTCTGTCGTCAAGTGACATTGTCAAAAAAATAAGCTTGCGCTTCACGCCGATCAAATGGGCAATGGGGAGAATGACGTCATTGACCACGGTTTTGGAACCTATAGGTATAGCATAGAATTCAATTGAAAAACACCATTTTTCCTATATATATACACGTGTTACCTTGATGAGGACTACGTCCGCGCCTGCGGCGCGGACTGCGTCCTCTATAAAAGTAGCACAAAAAATATCCCTGACGTTTAACACTGATAACGTTTCTAAATTTCAGATATTCTTTTTTAAAAACATATACATCTCTCAGCTCAAACTTTAGGCGGAAAAGGTATGAATTTAGCACAAAATATATGCAATTAGTTGCAACGTGTAACGGTGCGAGTCGCTGCAACTCTCTCGCACAAATAAACATGGGCGGATCCAGAAATTTTTTTCAGGGGGGGGGGGGTCCTAAAGTCAGGATTTTTTTGAAGAGCAAAAAAAAAGAAAAAAAAAAAGCTAAAACCCAAACGCAAGAAAATAAAGTTATTGATTGCTGATTGTCAGTTCTGTCTCTAATAATGAATTTTCACATCATAGTAATTGATTAAATTGATTGTCAGTTCTAATATGTAAATACAACAAATGGCGAGCGATAGCGAGCCAGCGAAATTTTTCTTCCAAGAATTGGAATTAAATCCGCTATTCGTGTCTTTTTCAGTTTCTGTTCGTTTCCTTAGTGCCCTTGTTTATTGACCTAGGTGTAATATATATGTGTTGTATATATAGGAAAGCGCAACATCATTTGAAAATAATTAACGTACATGTATGTAATAAATTCTGGCGAGCGGAAGCGAGCAAGAAATTTTTTTGAAATACTGACGTCAAAATATTATCAAAATGAAAGATTTCTAATACAAATTCATGATATGTTTTTCAAATATTATGACAACAAAAGGGGAATTTGGACTTAATCTTATGACATATGCATATTAATAACGAAAATTTAGCAATGTTTCGAAAATTCCAGGGGGGGGGGTCCGGACCCTCCCCCCCACCCCCCCTCTGGATCCGCGCTTGATAAATCTCTGCAATTCGTTGCATGCAACTAATCGCGTCGTGTAAATATAATTTCTCGCGTTTGAGGAACGAATTAGAGAGAAATTATTTTCCTATTCGGTTGTCAATTCAAGTGGTTCTCATCGAACACTTGTTTGTTCTATTCGAACACTTCTTTGATTCAATTCGAACACTCATTGAATCTATTAATACACCACATGTTCTAATCGAACACTACCTCATTTAAATATCACGAGCTATGTAAATTAAGCTCGGTAATATACTACGTGGTGAGTAGTGCATATCAGTTTAGGACGACGCAGTACGTACGACATGGACGAGGTTGGGCCGTCTGCTCTTGATCAAATTTTACATAAAATCGCCGAAAACAAAGAAGATATAGACAGAACAGTGAACAGTCGTTTCCTCGAATTGCGTCAAGAATTTCAGGGGGCAACATCGTCCGTTTGTAAGGATGTCAAAAAGCTGAAAACTGACAGTACAGTTACTTGGAAAAGTGAAGGTAATAAGCAACAATTTGAACATAACAGTAAAGTTTCCGACTGCATTACGCAAGCTATTTGGGCTCTTGAAAACTCTAAACTTGATTATTGTAAGGAGCTCTTGTTAGAGGCAGTAGAAACTTGCAACCAGAGAAATAAGCTTGTCAAACTTGCAGATTAATCTTCCTGTGGTTGGTCGACCGTGAAGAATTATGTCACTAATCCACTGGCTGACGACTCAGACGATGAGAAAAGAATTTCAAAAGCTGAGAGCAAAGCTCAGAGAGAAAAGAAAGAGAAACAAAAGCAGAAAAGTAAACAAAAGCCTCTGTATAATAGATCTACTAGTACTTTCAGCAATAATCCTGGCTATCCTTTTCCGCCTATTGGACCCACGCCATTCATGTTCCCAGGACATATGCAGCCCTTTCGAGGATCGGCTCCACAGTTTGCCCCCAGAGTACAAGGACCATGCTTTCACTGTGGGAAGGCAGGCCATTTCCGGAGAAACTGCCCCAACAGCAGAATACACAAGGAGGGAAGCAGTAAGGCTGAATGTAAAGAACAGTTCTTGAAAGATGAGTATCAGTTTTTGAATTTACAGTATGGTTTAACAAATGAATTGACGTCAGATGTTTATGAATATGAACAAGGGGATAAAGATATTGTGGTATATGGTAGGTTGAAAGATAGTATCCAATTTTGGGAAGGTATAGGTACTAGTGATTTTATTTTGGATACCATTAGGTATGGTTATAAGATTCCCTTTTTGTCATTCCCTTCCCCTGTGTTATTACGCAATAATTTGTCGGCTTTGAATGAGGAGAAATTTGTCTCTGAGGCTGTGTTAGATTTGGTGAGAAAAGGTCTTGTTTCCGAGAGTGATTCTATGCCTTGTGTTTGTAATCCTTTGACATGTTCAATTGGAAGCAGTGGTAAAAAGAGATTGATCTTAGATCTTAGAGAAGTTAATAAATACATTTGGAAACAAACAGTCAAGTACGATGATCTACGTACAGCGCTTCTTTATGTAAGTAAAGATTCTTGGTGTTTTAAGTTTGACATTCATAGTGCTTATCACCATGTAGATATATTTCCCGATCATCGTAAGTATTTAGGTTTCTCTTGGGTTTTTAACGGCAACTTGAAATATTTTTATTTCAATGTTCTGCCGTTTGGTTTGACTTCTGCCCCATATATCTTTACGAAACTTACTCGTCCTCTTATTGCTAAGTGGCGGAGTGAGGGTAAAAGTATCCTTATGTATTTGGATGATGGATTCTGTTGTCATTGTGATCAGAATATCGCTAAATCATGGTCTATACAGGTAAAAGAAGATTTGGTTTCGTCCGGTTTTGTACCAAAAGCAGGTAAATCCATGTGGGCTCCTGGTCGACATTTATCTTTTCTTGGTGTAGATTTGGATACTGAGAGTGGTATGTATATGATTACACAAAATCGTATCGAAAAAGCATTGACCACGATTTCTGAAATAAAGAGCTATATCAGTAGAAATTTGAATGTTCGTGTCAGACGTACGTATAGCTAGTTGTGTTGGTCAAATTATTTCAATGTCTGTTGTCTTAGGGGGCATAACTCAGTTGATGACAAAGTCTCTTAGCTTAGATATACTGAAATGACAAATATGGATAATGACCATATCCCTGTCTACAGTACAAAATCGATAATTCAGAAAATCAGAAACCGAAGGCATACAAAATCAGGACAAAACAGGAACCAAAGCAAACAAAAACAAAAACCTCCACCATATGAAAAGAAGCGAACTCCCGATATGAGAGTGAGACCAGGTGCCCAGGAAGAGTAAGCATCTCCTGCTTGCATGCAACACCCGTCGCTTCAATTCGGTAGAACTGTCACATCCGGTTACTTCCATTTTGGAAGATATAGAGTACAATCTTTGGTTGGATGGTTCAAATGGTCCATGACAGAATATCATCCACCATTCTGGACAGTGGGACATCATAGTGTATGACGAGTTCCCCATATCGACCGTAGAACTTCCTCAGTGACGATGTTAGTCGGTCACAAACATATCCCTGACTGAGAAGCTTATCTGAAAGACGCCTAGCTCTCAGAACAAAATCCGTATATTTGGTACTTGCTCTGGCATAGCGTATCAACTGAGATATGAACACGCCATAAGCAGGCGATGAAGGGATGTTGCTACTCAGAAAAGGAAAGTTCGTAATGCTGAAATTGAAGTCGTCACGTTTGTCATAGAGTGAGGTGTTCATGTGACCATCAGTGTCGTAGGACAACATTATGTCCAAATAGGATGCTGAATTATTTGTCTCTGTAGTTTCTTTGACTTCAAGCTCCGAAGGATAGATACTGCTCAGGTAATCCGCGAATTTTGGATTATTGATGGACAACACATCGTCTATGTATCTGTAAGTGAAGTTGAAATCAGAAGCTAAGTATCTTTTCCCTTCAGAGACCAAAGATTGAATAAATTCAGCTTCGTACGAGTAAAGGAAAATGTCGGCAAGGAGTGGGGCACAATTGGTACCCATTGGAATTCCGACAATTTGCTGGAAGACCTTTCCTCCAAACACCACAAAAATGTTGTCGATCAAAAAGTTTAACATCTGAATAATGTCTGTTTCAGTGTACTTATTTTCAGAATCGGACCCTTCTTTTACAAAGTAGGTTTTGTCATAGTTCACAACAATAAATTTGTATTTGCGATTACCGTTCTTACTTGTAAACGCATTACTTATAATTTTTGCGAGTCTTTCTTTCAATTTAGAATGTGGAATTGTAGTGTAAAGTGTCGAAAAATCAAAGGCTTTGATCGAATGAACTTTACTAAAATGAGTGGATTTCAGATGTTCTAAAAGTTCCTTCGAATTCTTTAAAATCCACATCTGGTTGATACCACTGCGAGAATACACTGTCGAACAATATTTTTGAAGCCCAGATTTGATTTCAGATAAAACTTTGGTGAGTAAGATCGATACAGATTTGGTAGAACATTTTGAGGAACCAGCGATGAAACGTTGTTTGTACGGATTCTTATGCATTTTAGGTATGCAGTATAAGTATGGTAAATCTAAATCTAAATTGTTAGTTTGGAAGCCAAAGGAAGCAAGAGCTGATTTGTGGTTATCTATTATTTCAGAGGCAGAAAGGTTTGTAGGGGTGTAAGTGGGATTTCCAGGTGTCGAATTTAAACCCAACTCTTTAACTAGACTGTCGAAATAGTACTTTTTGCAAGTAAATGTGTAATTATTTGAGGCTTTGTCCGCTGGTGTGATGACATAATGTTCTTGGAGGTAGGTGAGCTCTGTGATAACATTAGGGTCTTTAAATATAGACTCGAATCTGGTGTTCACAGTTGATTTTAATCGGTTAATTCTAGATAAAAGTAACCCTCTGATGGATTTTATCCATTCGGAAAGAGTGTCGAGCTGTACATCCTCTTTCTTTGCCCAACGTCTTGCATATTCCTCACAAGAGTCCATGATAATTTTCAAATTTTGGTTCCATGTAAAGGACATACTTTCTCTGTATTTGGGACCCTTTTTTAACAATTCTCTCAACTTGTCGTTTTTGACTATACTAAGGTCACCAGTAATAACGTGTCCACAAGGAGAGTAGTTGAAATCCGATGAAGAACATTCGCAAGGAAGTGGATGTAGTGAGGGATTACTTAAATCAATACACTGCAGGAATCGTTTGTAATTGTAAATTTTAGATGCAACTGTTGGTGTGTAGCTATAGGAAATACAAGGAATTTCTTTTCTTTTGAAATATGGTGGGATTTTTTCTGTGACAGTTTTGTGATTCAAAATTTGACCAAGATTCAATTTATCAATACCTTTGTTTGCAAATCTTACTTTAATGAAAGGGCGGTTTGTTTTCTCCTCTGATTTATCTGATCTAACTGCTTGAAATAAACGAAAAGTAGAAATGTCCAAGATGACTCCTTGTAGTCTGTATTCTGGGGAACGTGTATCGGTGTATGTGAGGTCCTTCGTATATTCGTAGATTTCGTGTAACTTCCGTAAAGGAACAGAGTATAATTTGGTACGAATATAATGCAGTCCTAGAGGCTCATTCAAAAATGGAACCAAGTCATCGAAGGAGAAATTATGTATCTCAGGCCTATTATATTTTCGAATGCCATGACTTCGAGGTCTTCTTTGTGGTCTGTTGAATAAGCTAGTCACATTTACCGATTGACAACCGGGACTTGTTAAGTTTCCTATAGTGCTGATGTTATCGTTGCACCCATAGGGCGCTGCAGTGTTAAGATTTTTTATCCAGAACTCTTCTCTGTTGCGACGGAAAGGTGTGCTCAAATTGGGATTGTTTG
Organism: Pinctada fucata; assembly: GCA_028142955.1. Classification (NCBI taxonomy): domain Eukaryota; kingdom Metazoa; phylum Mollusca; class Bivalvia; order Pterioida; family Pteriidae; genus Pinctada; species Pinctada fucata. The sequence goes on from AP027111.1 coordinate 54,540,319, forward strand.
TGGGGTGATATATTTTCTCCAGGATTCTGACTCTCATAGATAAAACAGAATGATCCGCCTGGTCAAAATGGCGATAAAGGAGTTGAGTTCCTTTATTATTTATTTTTGACCGGTGTCCTGACATTCTTTTTCGGAGCTGACCTTTGGTTTCACCCACATAAATCAATCCACAAAGTGAGCACTCTATTCCGTACACAACATTAGATGTCATGCAGTTAACTGAAAGCTGATAACTGGAATAGTTCTATTTATATGTCAGATGAAAGTTTAGAACAGCTAACTTTTTGGGAGTCTAATCTCAGAATTTTGAATTTCAAAAGTTTTCAGACTTCTCTTGGTTGCAATAGAACAGTTTTTTCGGATGCAAGTAGTTCAGGCTTTGCCGGGTATTGTGTGCAGATAAGAGATAAGTTTGTACATGATATGTGGACACAAGATGAATCATTTCGTAGTTCAGCATGGAGGGAATTAACGGCTATAGACAGAGTTTTGGAACAAATGAAGGAGTTACTAAGTGGTCAAAAGGTTAAATGGTTTACCGACAATCAATCTGTTGAAAAGATAGTATGCAAAGGTAGCATGAAGTCAGATTTACAGTCTGTTGCAATACACATATTTCATATTTGCTTAGAGAATCACATTCAAATTGAAGTCCAATGGGTTCCGAGGCTTTTGAATGAAAGAGCTGATTTTTTGAGCAAAATTGTAGATTATGATGACTGGTCAGTATCAGATGCTTTGTTCAATTATGTCGCCCATTTTTGGGGTCCCTATGATCTAGATCTTTTTGCCAGTTATTACAATGCAAAACTGACAAGATTTTGTTCAAGATTTTGGAATCCCAATGCATATGCTATAGACGCATTTTCAATAGATTGGAAGGGTTTTAATCTTTGGATTGTACCCCCTTTGCATTTAGTTGCACGTGCAATTTTGTATTTGGTACAGTGCAACGGATATGGCACATTAGTGGTACCAGTGTGGAAGTCTGCGGCTTTTTGGCCGGTTTTATGCTCCGATCTTGTATCTAAGAATATTCGTGGCTATATTCAGTTACCAACAAACAAATATTGTTATGTTCCTGGAAAATTTAAGTCTGGCCTTTTCGGGAAAGATTTAAAGTTTCAAATGCTTGCAATTCTACTTGATTGTAGATAAAAATAAAAATTAAAGGTAACATGAATTTTCATAGCATGTTGTATATAAATATTAAGTGGTTTTATTAAGAAAATGTAACTGTTTAATTGATTTTTTTTGTTAATTGACATTTTATGCATTTTGCATAATTTGGCTTTTATAGCTTTTTGGAACTTGAGTTCCATTGATTAATGATATCAAAATTCAGCTGAATGCTTTTTGCATTATGGGCTTTTACAGCCTGCGAGGACTTTAGTTCCTGTTGAGGTTTTTAAAACCTGTTTATTTGAATATTTGAAATATATTTAAACTGTATTTATTTTGTGCAATATGGAATAGTTAAATTGTATTTGTTTTGCACATGGAATATTTAATTTCTTTTGGATCAATACGTCTGCTTTTGCAGAAGTTTCAGAGTAATAGTGATGTATCTCCAAACATGAGACAGAATTTTGATGCGATGGCCAAACTGCTTTCTGCTGCCAGGGCTGATGCTACAACAACAAAATACTACAACAGTTTACTGAAATGGAAGAAATGGGCAGTTTCTCAAGGTCTGTGTGAATCTGATATCTTTCCTGCAAAATCTATTCATGTTGCAATTTATCTTACATGCTTAGCACAAACACATTCATCTTTAGGATCTCTGAATGATGCATATTATGGCATTCGATGGGCTCATTTTACTGTTGGTATAAAATCGCCAACTGATGATTCTATTGTTTGTAATATTTTAGAAGGTGCAAAGCGTTTGATGTCAAAGCCTATTTGTAAAAAAGAACCCATTTCTCAGTCAGACTTATTACAAATGTTCAATAAACATTTTGATGAAAGTAATTTGTATTCTCAAAGGATTATTTCTATGTGTCTGCTAGCTTATGCTGGATTTCTCAGATCTAAAGAACTTATTAACATAAGAAGATCTGATGTTAATATTTTCAAGGATTATATGGAAATTTTCATTGAATCTAGTAAGACTGATATATACAGAGATGGTGTCAAAGTTGTTTTGGCCCGGTTAGATTCGCCTTTATGCCCTGTATCAAATTTTGAAAGATATTGTAATCTTGCAATTATTTCAGCACATTCGGACGAATATGTGTTTCGTGCTCTGAGCAAGACTGGAAATGGTTACAAACTACGCAGTGTTAATAAACCGCTAACGTATACGAGAGTGAGGGAAGTCTTTCTTCAAGCATTCGATGGAATTGTTCCAGATATTCGTCGCTATGGACTTCATAGTTTAAGGTCAGGAGGTGCAACAGCGTCTGTTTCACATGGGATTCCAGATAGAATGTTTAAAAGACATGGACGATGGAGATCGGAATCTGCCAAGGACGGATATGTGAAGGATTCCCTCGATGACAGGCTTTTTGTGTCAAAAAATCTTGGATTGTAACTTTTCGTATTATTATGATTGTTTCTTTTCAGAGTAAATATAAAATTTTGACATTTTATTTTGAGATGTAATCTTGATGACTATTTTTCATTTCATATTGACTTTTTTGAATTTAGATCACAACTTTGATTTAACTTTCATATTATATAAATGCATCAATTTCTTTGCCCGTTCTTTGTTGTTTAGTGCTGCGTCGTTGACTAACGGCAACAAGGTGTTGTTATTCTTTTAATGGTATTAAGGTGTTGTCATTCTTTGAATGGTATTAGAAAGGAAATATAATTTCTCGCGTTTGAGGAACGAATTAGAGAGAAATTATTTTCCTATTCGGTTGTCAATTCAAGTGGTTCTCATCGAACACTTGTTTGTTCTATTCGAACACTTCTTTGATTCAATTCGAACACTCATTGAATCTATTAATACACCACATGTTCTAATCGAACACTACCTCATTTAAATATCACGAGCTATGTAAATTAAGCTCGGTAATATATACTACGTGGTGAGTAGTGCATATCAGTTTAGGACGACGCAGTACGTACGACATGGACGAGGTTGGGCCGTCTGCTCTTGATCAAATTTTACTTTTTATTCAATTTTTCCTTTCATGGATTGAACGCATAATCACGTTGTTTATTAAAGTGCTGCGTCGTTGACTAACGGCAACAAGGTGTTGTTATTCTTTTAATGGTATTAAGGTGTTGTCATTCTTTGAATGGTATTAGAAAGGAACAGGGCCTATGAGAGACGGTGATTTATTATCCCCTTTTAAAAACCGAGATTACTCGTGTTGAAACCTGAATGTATCCATACAAGATTGGGAGGGTGCACTCATTAAAATGTAACTTAATGCAAGTGATCCTTTCATGACATGTGACCTAATGACTGTGACCTTTGACCTTTTTAAGAAGAAAAACTTATTTGCTATCTTTCTATTGAATTTTCTCTGTGATCAGAACTTATTTGTTGCTGTGACATCTGATCTCGACCTGCATCTTTGTAATTTGGCCAAATATAGTCTAAATAACATTTTCTTGTTCTGGGAAAGCTAGGGTTGGTTATTCTTCGCCATCTAACTTGTATTTTATTGTCTTCATGGGATTTTTTTTTTTTGTATTTTCCATTGTGACCTCTGACCTTGAAAATCATTCACCCCATTTCCACAATGAACACTTGTATAAGGTTTGGTTTTCATGTCAACATGGTTTGAGACACGCATTTATATAAAATTTATTGCAATGCAGGCTGCAGCAGTTCTTAATCATTGCAATGCACCAGACATACATGTTTCAAATAACATTGAATCCTCATCAGTGGTACTCTAAGCCAAAATAATTCCAAATTAGAAAAAAAACAGCACAGTTCAAAAACAGTGCCCAATTTCACAAAAGTTCTCACGAAAAAAAAATCTTACATCATGGAAAATAATGTTGTGAAGTTTTTTTTATATTTCGTTTGTTTGTTTGTTTGTTAAATCATTTTTACATAATAAATATGAAATAAGAAACAAAACTTCGCTTAATCTAGTTAGAAAGTAGAACTAAGCAATCAAAACTTACGAAATTCCTGAGAGGTACCCCCCTGTCCACCCCCCCCCCTTATGATTTTTATCCCTATATGTCACTTTTGCGTTGAAGGTGACATAATTTTTTTTTTTGCGCCCCTTATTTATTTCTAGATTTCAAGTATCTATTTGTCGAGAGTGAACACAATTTCCTATAGGGTTTATATTCAGACTTGTACTAGTTCAAGAAAGATGCGGCCTACCCCGGGCCATTATAAAGTGCTAGCTAGAGTTTTTGAGTTCATAACAGATGTAGGAGGAGAAGCATAAGCATAAGTCTAGTATCAACTCTAGCAGAACAGAACAGAACAGAACTTTATTACACTCAAGATTCACATATTGTGACATATTGAGAAACAATATTGTATAAACACATAATATATGTTGTAGTAGAAATGCATGCATTTACAAGATGTATATATACAATTGTCAAATATCAATAATAATAACAATATACGAATTAGAATTATGGAAAATGCTTGAAAATAACAGAATTAAATTTGCAAACCTGGTTAAGAACATGCGGAGAAGAATTTTCAAGAAGATGCTTAAATTTTAAAGTGTTAGGTCTGGTGTAATAGTATGGCTCTAAATATAATTTACGTTGTTGATCGAAATAAGGACAGTCCAAAAGATAGTGATATTCATCGCTAATTTCATTTTTTGAACACAAGGTACATTTCCTATTTTCTCTAATTATATTTGACCAGCGGCCTTTTTCAATTGGGAGTCTGTGATTTGTTGTGCGGAATTTGGCAAATATAATTCTGTTTTTAATCGAAAGTGAAGAGAGATAATTCTCATATGATGGCGTGGTTTTAAAAATACGATATATTATACATTTAGGGGATTCATTTATCAAAGAGATCCATCTTTGTCTTGACTGGTCTGAAAGTCGAAGCTTAATTACACTACTAAACCATTTAATATTAAACGAGTGTTGTGAGTCCCAAATATACGAAAATCCTAGTTCATCTAATGAATTTTTGATAAATTTTGTCCATTCATGCTCATAGTTTAAAGAAAAATCATTTAACAAAATTTTGTACAATATTACTGAAACTTTACTTGATTTACCATTGCGTGACTTTGACCAAAAGGCCAACATTCTCTGCTTTACTTTATTAATCAAGGGTTCTACTCCAGTTTCTCCATATAACATTGATATCGGTGTGCTTTTCTTAAGTTTTAATACATATCTAAGGAATTCACACTGCACTTTTTCCAAAACATTAATATTACTATATCCCCAAATTTCACATCCATAAAGTAGAATTGGAACTATTGTTTGATTAAAGAGCATAATTTGACATTCAACAGATAGGTCTAAATTAGAAATTCTTTTATATAGAAGGTGCATAGCTTTTTTAGCTTGTGCTGCAATACTCTGAATAGCTAATCTAAAATTTCCAGTATTTTTAAAGATAACGCCTAAATATTTATAGTTATCAACTGTCTGAATCGGCTTACCTCCACACTTAAATGAAAATGATTGAGTGCCCCTGCTACCAAAAACAACAACATTCGATTTTTTTTAATTCACAGATAGTTTCCAAGTATTACAATAATCAAAGTAGAGGTCTAAATTTCGTTGAAGGTCATCTGGTGATTCGGCTATTATTATGGTATCATCAGCATATAAGAGAGTTATTATAGTAATACATAATTCAGAAGGGAGATCGTCCGGTGCCGTTACTCCCCTACCCCCATTTTCTTCAAAATAATCCTCCATATCATTCAAAAACATACTGAACATTACGGGTGAGAGATTTTCCCCCTGACGAACCCCAGAATTACAAGCAAAGAAGGATGTGACGTCATTATTGACCTTGACACAAGACTTTATATTTTTGTACATGTTTCTTATAACTTCGAGAAATTTGCCATAAACCAGCTCGCCAAACAGTATCGAATGCTTTCGATAGATCGATCAACAAATGCGCAGTATAATTTTTTTCGTCTCTTATTTAAAATAGAAATGAGTGAATACAGTGAGAAAATATGATCTATAGTAGAATACCCATGTCGAAAACCTGCCTGTGATTCTGAAAGAATATCGAATGACTCTATGTAGAAATTTAATCTGTTATTTAATACTGAAGTAAACAATTTGCCTATACAGCTGAGTAAAGTAATCGGTCTATAGTTTTCTGGCAGTTTTGCATCACCCCCCTTGTAAATAGGTACTATATAATCCCCTTTAGCCAGTCATCAGGTATAATTCCGGAATTTAAAACAAGATTAAAAAGTTTATGGATGATTGGTAAAAGTAAAATTTCTGAGGCTTTTATGAATTCATTCAATACATTATCAATACCAGCAGATTTATTGGATTTCAAGCTTTTTATTGCTGTCTTTATCTCATCAAATGTTATTTCATCATTTAAAATTTCATTTAATTCATCATTTGAGTCAAAATTATAATTATCATCGTTATCGTCGTCTCTGTCATTTTCGTTCACTTGTTTAAAATGTTCGTAAAGATCTGTAATACTTGCCGTAGTGTCAGTCCGATTTTTAAAACTATTAAGGATTTTCCAATATTCCTTAGGTTTATTCGAGCGTAGGTTTTTTAGACATTTTTCCATGTTTTTCTTGTGAATAGCTATATGTTTATTCATTGTCTTTTTATATTCTTTACTAGCCTTCTGCATTTTCGTCCTATTTTCTTCATTTTTATATCTGTTGTATATACGTTTTGATAAATGATATTTTCGTCTTGCATTGAGACATTCTTTCCCAAACCATTTCTTATTATTATTTCGTTTTTGAGAATTACGTTTTGGAGTTCTTCCCCGAGAGAACGTTTTAGTTGCAGATGATATATAAATAGTGCGAAGTTTTTCTGATATCATGTTCAAATCATTAGTTGAGACAATAGATTCATGAATTTGTTCTAATTGGTACTTTAAGTCATTTACAAGATTCATATCAATATTTTCCACATATTCAGAAGATTTCGAATCATTCCATCTAAAGCCATTTTCATCATATCTATCTGTGATTAAATCATCATTATTAGTAACATCATACATGTCTTAATACAAAATCTTAAAGGACAGTGTACATCAGAGAGTAAATGGGAAAATTCACAAACTTCAAAATCATTTAAATGAGAAAAACACTGAGGTGTAGATATAACATAGTCTACAGTACTAGATGACTTGCAGGTCAACTCTCCTGTACCCTTATCACGTCCAAATCTTCCGTTTAAAATGACAATGTTATTATTTTTGCAAAAATCTATTAATTTTCTCCCGTAGTTATTACATTCTATGTCTTTATTTGATCTCTCTTTGGTGATTACGTTGCTCAAGATTAAATTTTCAATAAAATTAAGTTCCTGGAAAGATTCTATGTCCATCCCAATTTCATCCCTTATAAAATTGTCTATAGCTAAAATGTCCGTCAAATAACCTATTCTGGAGTTCATATCCCCCATAATAATGACATTCTCAGATAATGATGCAATTTTTGAGAGTTCTACCTGCAAATCGTCCCACATCTCGGGTGAAGCATATATGGGATTTTCTGGTGGTAAGTATACCATACCTAAGTAAATATTTGAGAAATCTAAAGATGAAGAAATTGATAACCAGTGAACATGTTCAGATGTATTTGGCAAAACATTTACATTATGTACAATTTTATCACTGATGAGAAATGCAATACCACCCGAGTTACGTATTGTCGTTTGTTTCCTATTATTACAAAATATATGATAACCTTCAACATTTATATCATCAAAATGACTTAATTTTGTTTCACATAAACCAATAATATCATAATTTCTGACAAATTCTTCAAAATCTGGGTAATTTAATTTATGTTTCAGGCCACATACACTAAGTACAGTTACATTAAGATCACTTGTGGTAACTCGGGTTTCGGATACATCTTGACGCCCCTAGGGTCTTCTCGGGCGTTCCCTGCGAGAGTCACTGCTTTCGTTCGGCAATGTAAAGACAATTTTTTTTGTGACACTAAAAGCTTGACCTTCTTCCTTAAAATTGCAGTTTACCATGTATACGGTACACCCGTTCTCTAGTAACACTCTATGATAGACTATTTGCTAAGAGAAATGTTTTTATTAAAAATATTATAAAATTTGATAGTTAAAAGTTTCATGTAGACACCTTTGCATAAAATCAACGGTTTAAAAAAAGAAACGTTCTCCCCAAGATGATGTAATCAGAAACTTCATGGTTCTGGCACTCTGCCAAATCTGTTCAATGGTCCTGGCACTCTGCCAAATCTGTTCAATGGTCCTGGTACTCTGCCAAATCTGTTCAATGGTCCTGGCACTCTGCCAAATCTGTTCAATGGTCCTGGTACTCTGCCAAATCTGTTCAATGGTCCTGGCACTCTGCCAAATCTGTTCAATGGTCCTGGTACTCTGCCAAATCTGTTCAATGGTCCTGGCACTCTGCCAAATCTGTTCAATGGTCCTGGTACTCTGCCAAATCTGTTCAATGGTCCTGGCACTCTGCCAAATCTGTTCAATGGTCCTGGTACTCTGCCAAATCTGTTCAATGGTCCTGGCACTGCCAAATCTGTTCAATGGTTCTGGCACTCTGCCAAATCTGTTCTATGGTTCTAGCACTCAGCCAAATCTGTTCAATGGTTCTGGCACTCTGCCAAATCTGTTCAATGGTCCTGGCACTGCCAAATCTGTTCAATGGTTCTGGCACTCTGCCAAATCTGTTCAATGGTCCTGGCAAACTGCCAAATCTGTTCAATGGTTCTGGCACTCTGCCAGATCTGTTCAATGGTTCTGGCACTCTGCCAAATCTGTTCAATGGTCCTGGCACTGCCAAATCTGTTCAATGGTTCTGGCGCTCTGTCAAATCCAAATAATGATTCTAGAGAAGAAAATGAAATTATGAAATCTTTTAAGTTTAAACTGACGTCAGAGATGAGTGCTTAATAACAATGACTCACATTATCTTTCTGTTCAGGTAATCTGATATGATATTAGCAGCAATTTTGTGAAAATATTACTGATCGACGAAAACAATAAAAAAATAGATTTTACTCATTCTTTACACACCATCTGCCGAGTCAACTGACCTTTTCACTCACATTTTATCCCTGTTGACATTAGAGATGCGAAAGAAAGAGTTATTGATTATTTCGATTATCTGTACACAGTGACCTTGACTTAATTAATTGCCATTTATGACACTTTTAACATAACTCGAAGGAGAAAATAAAAGATGTTAAAAAATAGAACTGTTCCGGAACAGGTATGTTGCATGTCACATGTTTGACCCTAAGTATGTGACCTTGACCCTGTAGGTGGGAGACCTACTGTCCTGTTCACTAAATCCAGAGCACCCTGTTTTGGCGATTTATTCTGTCATCTGAAGAATTTTGCTATAAATTATAGTTTCCGAGAATTGACCTCCTTTAGTCGTAACTGGAAATTAACTTCAACTCAACCTATCAGCTGCCTTCAAACCCAAATATGAAAAATAAAATGTCTACGGGAAATTCACATGTTAATTTCAAGCCGCCGCCATATTGTTCTCCGTGTCAACAATAGTAAACAGTGACGTCAAAGCTCCCGACGTCACGCATTTTCAGCAATTTTAACAATAGAAAATCCCGTATACTTTTTATTTTCCGTCCTATTTCTAACTTAATTGACGTACAGCCAAAACAATGGTATTTTCTGTTACAACTAAAGGAGTACTATAAAATTGATATCTTTCTGGAAAATGACAGTATCATATTTTAGAGAAAACCGGGAAAACAGGGTGCTCTGAATTCAGTGAACAGGACAGTAGCTTGACCCTCAACCGATGGTAAGTCTCATCATGCGTGACCATCCCTGCCAGTTTGATAGAAATATTATTCATATTTAACAAGTGCAGCCATTTACTGTAAACAGTATTTAATTCGCAGCGTCTTAATTTCGTGAACAGGAGTAAGGTGACTCGTTCGCTACGTTTTATTTCGCGGCATTTTATTTTCAAGAATTGAAGGACCTCGTGAATATTGCAAAAAAGAAACATTCACGAATAAAAGACAGTGTACAGTTCTTGAAATTTATTGACTAGCAGACGGACAATCAGACCCAGTCAGACGGACGCAGAACAGAGTGATCCCTATATGTAAATCTCATGTTGCAAGCAGAATTATACTGTAATAATAATTACCTGCTGTTTCAGAAATTCTCCAGAAATTATCATCATTTCTTTTATCTTCCTTGATCTATAACTTCAGAATGCAGACATGCCTTAATGGCTCTTCCTTGATCTGATGAATCTTAGTAAAGGTTGCCAATCCTGTGTCCCGTTTCCTTTTCAGCACCCTTCGATCGCACCATCCTGCAAGTCATTATAACTTCTTGTGGATCAAGCCATTTTCTTCAGGTATCTTTATATAGCACTATTCATTTGGGTTCTTCGACTACCATGAATTATGGCTAAAAGAATTATGCTCCAAACTATGGCTAAAAGAAATGTAGCTCGTCTTGAGTTCCATTTCTTAGTTGTATGTCTCAATGTTATCTTGACATGTTTAGTTGCACCAAATATGCCCACAGCCGTCGATGGCCTTTGCTCCTGGAAGAGCAAAGGGCCTGAGTTAGTAAGTAAATACTGGTATTTCCTGAAATCAATTATATCCGTTGGTGGCCTCAGTCTCAATCTCCATGTCAGTGCGAGATAATCTCGGCTGATTACCGTCATTTCCCTCTTCTGCTATAATGATTGCCTCTATTATCTCATCGTGATGTTCAATTGTGATTTGTTCATTATTACCCTCTGCTATATCATCCATTTCCTTCTTGTTCCCAACATGAGATAATCTCGTCCAATCACTGCCATTCCTACCTTCTGCTATATGTATTGCCTTTATTATCTCATCATCATGTTCAATTGTAATTTGTTCATTATTGCCTTCTTCTACATCATCTATCTCAGCCTCTTTGAACCCATCATGTTGAAAATCTGTCATTTGTTCCACGTTACCTGTATCTTCTTCTACATCATCTATCTCATTCTCTTTCTCAACATGAGATAATCTCATCCCATTTCTGTCTTCCACTAAATGTATTACCTCGTCGATCTTACCATGATGTTTCTTTGTTAATTGTTCAACGTAACTTGTATCTTCTTCTTCACTGTCTATCTCCATCTCGCTGTCTTCATCATTATTTATCTCGATTTTTATATTTTCCAGAGCGTCACCATCTTTATTTTCCAACACGTAAAATTCCTTTATCTCAGCATCATGAGCTAATCTCATCCTATAAATACCGTCTCCATTTTCCGCTATAGTTACCGCATCTTTAATCCCATCGTGATACTCACTTGTGATTGGTTCAATACTAATAATACCTTCTCCATTTTCCGTTATAGCTACCGCATCTTTAATTCCATCGTGATACTCGCTTGTAACTGGTTCAATACTAATATTACCGTCTCCATTTTCCGCTATAGTTACCGCATCTTTAATTCCATCGTGATACTCGCTTGTAACTGGTTCAATACTAATATTACCTTCTTCCGCATCGTCAATCTCCATTTTAATCTCGGCCGATTCTTCATTATTTATCTCGATTTTTATATTTTCCAGAGCGTCACCATCTTTATTTTCCAACACATAAAATTCCTTTTTCTCAGCATCATGAGCTAATCTCATCCTATAAATACCGTCTCCATTTTCCGTTATAGCTACCGCATCTTTAATTCCATCGTGATACTCACTTGTGACTGGTTCAATACTAATATTACCGTCTCCATTTTCCGCTATAGTTACCGCATCTTTAATCCCATCGTGATACTCGCTTGTAACTGGTTCAATACTAATATTACCTTCTTCCGCGTTGTCAATTTCCATTTCAATCTCGTCCGATTCTTCATTATTTATCTCAATCTTTATCTCATTACGTGCATCAGTGTCCTCGTTCTCAATAGAGTTAATTTCTCTTGAAACTGAGTCAAATTCACTTTGATGATTTGCATTAGTTGAACCTCTTCTGCCAATTGAACCGTGTGCTGTTTCTTCTAGCATAACATGCTTGCAGTATGAATGTTCATTCAACGGGTACCACACTCCTTCTACATTCTCAGTATAAACAGCAATATGATCGTGCATGTAGCGTGCCTGATTTATTTCTGGCTTGACCGAAAATGGATCCTCTATGTCGCTTTCACCTGTGTCCGTGTCCGATGTCTGCATCTGAAAATGATCATTTTTTCTGTAACGGGCATCCGTGTGGGACGTTGATTCCTGATGAGATTCCTTCATTCTGTAACGACTGGTCACTTTATACCTAGGATTGTTCGGAAATGAATCCTCAACGTCACTTTCAGTTGTGTCCGTGTCATACGTCTGCATCTGAAGAGAATTCTCTATTCTGTAACAATCATCCGTATGGGTTGTCGATTCCTTCATTCCGTAACAACCTGTCACTTCAAAACTAGATACGAAAAAAACAGCGGGAGAAATTGTTCTCCTAATAAAATCAGCGTGAGTATCATCGCTATAGCAATTGAATACTCCTTCCCCAATTTGTGTAAACTCATTTACAGAAGGCCTTCCTTTGTCAATGCCCTCCCCGTTCCCCTTTTCCATGCCTTTCTCGACATTTTCAATAGACGACCTCATTTTGATAATAAATTTCAGTTCACCCGTACTTGATTTCTGACCAGTTGTATCGTTGGACCCAGCGATCTCTATACTTTCAATGGTCGAGTCTTTGATGTCTGGAGTACAGTGCACTATTGGTCTGTACCTGCCGTTGGGGTCGAAATACAGTCTACTTAAAAAGGCTTTCTTCTTGACCTGAGGTGGGTTTTCTCTCATCGTGTCTATGTAGTGTGAAATGACACTGTCTATAGTCTCACTGACCTTTGAATGATCAAAATCTGAGTGTTGCGTGACTTGTTCTGTGAGTTGACTTTCACCTGGACCAAACGTGTCTTCCATTTTGTAAGAACATTGTCCCATAGTGTTATTGGCCTGGATATTGGACACATAAAGACTAACAGTGTCCTTGTCCTGAATATGGTCTTCAATCTGACTTTCAGTGTCCTTGACCTGGAAATGGTCTATATTTTCACAGTCAGTGTCCTTGACCTGAATATGACCTTTATTCTGACAGTCAGTGCCATTGCCCTGGATGTCTTTCATACTCTGTCTGACAGTGCCCTTGACCTGCATATGGTCAGTATTCAGGGTTGCAGTGTCCTTGACCTGGGTACTGTCCATATTCTTTCTGACAGTGTCCTTGACCAGAATGTGATCTTTATTCTGACTGTCAGTGCCGTTGCCTAGGATATCTTTTATTTTCTGTCCGACAGTGTCCCTGACCTCTATACAGTGAATTTTCTGGCTGGTAGTGTGCTTGACCTGGGTACAGTCCATATTTTGTCTGCCAGCGTCCTTAACTTGGATACAGTCTACATTTTTTCTGACATTGTCCTTGACCTGAATATGACCTTTATTTTCTCGGACAGTGTCCTTGACCTGAATATGATCTTTGTTTTGACTCTTAGTGCTGTTGCCCTTGATATCCTTCATTTTCCGTCTGACATTGTCCTTGACCTTCATACGTTCAAGTCTCTTCCTGGCAGCATCCTTGACCTTAACAGAGTCCATGTTCTTTCTAACAGTGTCCTTGACCTGAAAATAATTCGTTTTCGTTCTGGCAGTGTCCTTGACCTGCATACAGTCTCTATTCTGACTTTCCATGCGTTTTTCCTGGATACGGTTGCTTTTTCGTCTGACAGCGTCCTTGACCTGAATATGGTCCGCAGTCTGACTGACTGTTGTCAAGATTTCTTGATCTGAAAACAGAATGAATATATATAGGAAGAGTTATTTATGTAAGTTTAATCAAGCATGATATTAATCAATTATACCATATTACGATTAATTTTTGCGTCAGATAAATTTCGCGAAAATGACCCTGTCTTGTTTTCACCGAGTCTAATTTTCAACATCGCTAAACTGAGTTGCAAACAAAAGAATGATAGTGGACAATTCAGTGTAGGCCCTGTAAGCAAATCGGCACAAAATCAAAAGCTTTGTAGAGGATCATGAGTACTTGCTTCCTTACAGTGTTTTGTGAAACACTGTGCAGAGAAAAAGTTGAAAATGTGTCAGCCAATCAGAGCCCTCAGCAGCAATGTTTGTTGATATAGCAGCACGAAAAGCACAAACTTGGTAGAGGACCTTTAGTACTTGCTTCCTGTTAAGATTTCATGAAATTCTGTGCAGCAGTTGTAGATGAGAAGTCGAAAATGCGTAAGCCAATCAGAGCCCTCAGCAGCAATGTTTGTTGACATAGCAGCACGAAAAACACAAACTTGGTAGAGGACCTTTAGAACTTGCTTCCTGTTAAGATTTCATGAAATTCTGTGCAGCAGTTGTAGATGAGAAGTCGAAAATGCGTAAGCCAATCAGAGCCCTCAGCAGCAATGTTTGTTGACATAGCAGCACGAAAAACACAAACTTGGTAGAGGACCTTTAGAACTTGCTTCCTGTAAGATTTCGTGAAATTCTGTGCAGCAGTTGTAGAGAAGTCGAAAATGTTTCAGCCAATCAGAGCCCTCAGCAGCAATGTTTGTTGACCAATCGGAACAAAAAACACAAACTTGGTAGAGGACCATGATTACTTGCTTCCTGTAAGGTTTTGTAAAATTCTGTGCAGCAGTTGCAGAGGTGAAGTTGAAAAAGCTTCAGCCAATCAGAGCCCTCGGCGGCCATATTGCTTATTGATCAGCACGAAAAACACAACTTGGTAGAGGACCTTTAGTACTTGCTTCCTGTAAGGTTTCATCAAATTCTGTGAGGCGGTTGCAGAGGAGAAGTCGGAAATGCGTCAGCCAATCAGAGCCCTTGGCGGCCATATTTGTCGACCGATCAGCAGGAAAAAAACAAACTTTGTAGAGGACCTTGAGTACTTGCTTCCTGTAAAGTTTCATGAAATTCTGTGCAGCGGTTGCTGAGGAGAAGTCAAAAATGTGTCTGCCAATCAGAGCCCTCAGCGGCCATATTTGTTGAGCGATTAGCATGAAAAACACAGTTTCCTGAAATTCTATGCAGCTGTTGCAGAGAAGAAGTTGAAAATGCGGAGCACCCCGCGGCCATATTTGTTGACCGATCGGCACAAAATACACAAACTTGGTAGAGGACCATAAGTATTTGCATCCTGTAAGGTTTCGTGAAATTCTGTGCAGTGGTTGCAGAGGAGATGTTGAAAATGTATTAGCCAATCAGAGCCCTCAGCGTCCATATTTGTTGACTGATCAGCACGAAAAACACCCTCTAGGCAGTATACAGAAGTGTGACGTACACACTCACCCTCACATGAACAACGATGTTACTATATTTCCCTGCAACTATGTTGTGAGGGGATAATACCTGTGTTTAAGTACAGGTCCACGTAAGGATCAGGCAGTTGAAAAAACCTTAAAATTTTTGCAGAACTTTTTTGTCTTGAAATTTGTTTAAATCAGCTTCCATATTAATGTTCTGAAGGAATTTTTCTCATACTTTGATAGTGAAGAACGTTATAGAGGTAGCAAATTTGGTTGAATTATATAGAGAAAATTTTTTTCCTTTATAAATTACGGTATGAGGTGAATACCTCACTTCACCATCGTGACCTTGAGAAATGAATATCATATGTTTGATTTGTATCACATGCATGTCTTAAAACAGAAATAAAAAAGTTTTGCAAAAAATTTTGATGTATCACCCCTGCCTGATTCTTACATGGACCTATACTTAACATAATATTTCTAAAGCCAAACTGAAGAGCAAAACTAAATTTTGTAATATAAATTCAAAGTACCCGGCATCTGTTTTAATCTCTTTGTTGCATCTGCTTCTTTTTGATGCTTCACCCGCTTGCTCCTCCTTACAGAGTCTGTCTCTTCCTCCCTGGGGTCTAAAAAAAACATAGAACGGATCAGATCAAGAACAGGTATGTCGAAACCCCCCCCTCCCCCCCAATTTTTTCAATAAATCAAACAAAGGTAATAAAATATACACATACAAAAATTCTGTAAGGAATATGTAAAGAAACTATACGGAATACCTAAGAGCTATTTGTCTGAAGAAAACCATGTCTTGAGAAATAATGTAAAAATTCGTAAGAAAAATCTGCGGAATATTGTCGGGTGCACATGTACTTACGGAATTTTAAGTATTGAGAAAACATGAAAAGTTCCTTTCAGAAAGAAATGAAGGGGTCAGGAATCCTTAAGAATGTAAAATTCTTAAAGTTTAAGCAGTTGCATCTTGGGTAATTAAATAAATAATAAACTGAAAGAACAGGTTGCATCTTGGGTAATTAAATAAATAATAAACTGAAAGAACAGGCAAGTAAAAATGTCACATCCATACCTTGAGTTTTTGGTTTAAGCTTGACTTCATTGGCTTTCTGACTTGACACCACATTCTTTACAGGACGTCTGGTAGATTTTCCATCTACAACCAAACATGAGCATTACATTAGACTTCAAATGAGTCAAATATGAACTTTGATTGAGATATAATAATTTGACATAGGAGTAATTAATAGAGTAATTTGTCAAAATGAGAGAGACTACCACACAATGCGGCATACTTCAATATTTTGACAGAAATCTGAAATTATAATAATAGAACTCTCAAGCTCTTTAATCAATCAAACAGTAGGGCGGCCAAGCCGGATTTGCACGTGCGGCGGTAAAAAGTAAAATGTGAGTCCGCGAACGCATGACGCACTCTTTCTCGTCGGAGAAAATATGGACGCCTCCGAAATTTGGTCCTTTTCCGAAAGCTCTAGACAGCACAATTTTTTATTTCAGCGATTAGAATATCGTCGAACTTTTTCTTTTAGCTTTATATTTTACCCTCAAATAGTTTATTTTAGACAAACCTTACATTTTAATTACTAAATCGATGATTGAAGTTGGCTAAATTTTCCCGGGAAAAAATGCCCCAAAAAGTGGAAAATAAAAATGAGGTACAAAAAAATGGTCCCTCACAGATTTTTATAATATTTTCAAAAAATGACATTCACATCGGCATCTTTCAAATATCAAAAAATTACAGAACCACTTTTTCATATATTGAAATAATTCCCGTTTGAAATCAGCTGGTGTTAGCTTCGTTTCGGCATGCGCAGAATCACGATTTTGCACCCAATACACATTGAACGTGTGTCACATTGTAAACATGAATGAATGACTTTATTCGGAGTTTATAGTATTTTGTGTATGAAAAAGTATAACTGTTGGATGATTTTTATCTCGTGAACTCATTTCTAACCTTGGATTAGCAATTAAGAAGAGATTAATGAAGGTTTCAAGCTGTTTTTGTCCAGCCCGACTTCACGAAGGCCGATGTCAGGGCAGTGCCAGTGTCGGTGTGATGTAAACTTGATGACGCAAAAACATGGTTCGACTTGTGTACTTCACATACATGTACTTTCTTCAGTTCAGCTGTTTGTTTATATAGTGAAATGGATACTAGGCCGATGCTCGATGACGAAATTAATCTAGGAACCATTGAAAACATCGACTTTTTCCTCAAGCTCAAGGTAAATAAACAAATTTGTAAACAAATATTCTCTCTCTCTCTCTCTCTCTCTCTCTCGTTCTCTCTCACACATACACACTCACACATTACTAATACTACCAAGATTTGTAATAATTTTCAATCAATGAACTGATCAGTTTATTAAGTTAATTTATGTGCCTTTATTTTGACCAACCAAGCCTACCCCCTCCCCCCCCCCCACCCCACCTCATTGGGCCCTAAGGCATATTCTTTAAATTTTAGAAAATTACACTTTGTCATTCACAAGTATACATGTTAATATAAATGTATTTTTTTTATTTAGAATATAAAGTGGAAAGAGAAAAGAGATTGATATGGGGGGGGGGGGGGGGGGGGTTACTTACATTTACATTCAAACATTTACACATAAAATGCAAAATGCAATATGGATAATTTAAACTATGAATTTCTAGATAGATAATATATCATAATGTAATTTGATTATCTTGCAGTTCAAGTCATTAAAAATAATTTTCCATGAATTCCATTGGTTGAGTGTTGAATTTATCAATACTATTCTTTCCAGTGATAAATTATGATTGCTAAATAAATAACATATACAAGCAAATAGTTATAAAGGATTTATACAGTACAATTTAAGTACAATTTATGAATCATTTTGATTTTTTTCAGTTTATGACTATGCATTAGTGAAATTGTATCAAAGTAAACAAATAAATAAATGAATGAGTAAATAAATGAATGAGTAAATAGATGAATGACTTAAAACTAATTAAAATGTATTATTTTTTTCAGGTCAAACTTGTTAGAAGAAATCTTGCTGTCTGAAAATCACCAAGTGGCTTATTATATGGAAGGCATGCATTGATTGGAAATTGTGTACTAAAGTATATTGATAATATATTCTACATCGAATTGGTTTGAAGATTGTGCATATTGTCATCATATTCTTCTTTGTGAATTGTGAGTGTGCAAAAATATCATACAAATGGATTATTCACAGAAGATGGAAGACTTCAAGACTGTCAACATTTCAGAAAACAATTAACATGATTAATGACTGTGAATCTTATTGGGCAATGGCAGATATAGTGAGATAATGAAATAAATATTTTGTGAATTCTTGCAGAGGAATAATTAGTCAATTAAATTTCTTCTTCATGATATAGGAATGTAAGCTTCAACTGTCATGGATCATGGGCACATTAAATTATAATAGTTATTTCTTTTGTAATGACTATCTGGAGTAAAAAATTAAATATAGGCTTTCTTGCAAAAAATATCACATATTTGTATCTTTTGTTTTCCAATTATTGAAAGCTCCTGCACATTAAACAGAACAAAATTGGAATTTTTATATGTATTTTTCTCAGATACAATGAGAATATTTCAAATTGTGCATGTATTGTCTGGCATATCCAAGAAAATGTCATTTTTCTCTTGTGCGTGGCAGTTTTGTACTTGATCAGAGGAAATTAGGAAGGTCGCTGGAAAAATCTTCGGTCTTTTGAATTCTGGAGATATTTTTCACAATTTAAATGTTTGCTCATCAAAAGGTAAAAACAGCCTTTTCTTCTGGAATGGTATATTCAAATTTATATCATCCTTTGTGAATTTCTGATGTCGAAGCGTTCGGTCGATCGACGATTTCTCCAAAATTGTCGAAACTATGCAGCATGTAGGGGTACATAAATGAGGTACAAAAAAATGGTCCCTCACCGATTTTCATAAAATTTGAGAATTGAACACTTGGATATATTCTCCACAAGATATCAAAAAATTACAGAACCACTTTTTAATATTTTTGAAAACGATCCCCCTGTTTGCGAGGAAGGGGGCATGGAAGTCGAACTTTAAAAGTGATGCTGTCATATTGTCAGCTGATTTTCGACAAATTGACAGAATGAAACAGCACGTCTTGGGTAGATTAAGATAAATAAAATCTTAAAGATTTTGTTTAATCTTTTTAAATTTGATGCCATCAATATATATCGCTGTCATTAGCATTTTACCGCGGTGAAAAAGTTTCGAAAAATTGCTTAGTAACGGCGACGCGAACATCATTCGATATTAATGCGCCGTTCTTAGCAACGGTTGCCGTCACGCGCAAATCTGGCTTGGCCGCCCTACTGCAAAGGGCACTCAAATATTTGATTGAGTTTCTTTTGATTTCCATATACATTTTATATTTTAGATCACGTCCCCATCATACTAATCTTGCAGTATGACACGTCACTTTTTTTATTAACTTTACTTAACAAACAAGTTATACAAACTTATATCAATGCTTCACGTTGGATCAGGGGCCTTTGGAGCAGGGGGATAAAACCTCATAGGGCTAGACGAGTGGGTGTCCAACATACCTTCCAAATTAAGACCCAGGGCCTTAGAGGTGGACGATTGGGCAACCAACCAACATTCATGTACCTTCCAAATTCAGAACCAGGGCCTCAGAGGTGAACGAGTGGGCTTCCAGCATACCTTCCAAATTAAGACCCAGAGCCTTAGAGATGGACGAGTAGGCAACAAACATACCTTCCTAATAAAAACCCCAAACCTTAGAAGTGGACGAGTGGGCGTCCAACATATCTTCCAAATTAAGACCCAGGGCCTTAGAGGTGGACGAGTGGGCATCAAACATACCTTCCAAATTAAGACCCAGGGCATTAGAGGTGGACGAGTGGGCGTCCAAAATACCTTCCAAATTAAGACCCAGGGACTTGGAGGTGGACCAGTGAGCTACCAAAATACCTTCCATATTAAGACCCAGGGCCTTAGTGGTCACCGTGGGCGACCAACAAACCTTCCAAATTAAGACCCGGAGCCTTAGAGTTGAGAAGTAAAGTGTCATACTATTATGCTAATTAACCTTTCCATCCAACTTTGACCCAAAAGTAGGTCACTAAATTCTCCAACATCAGAAAATAAAACAAAAATGTTACAAAAGGACACTCTGCATCATAAATTTGTTTTAGCGTTTATTGCTGTCCATACTTCCTACTCAAAGTAGGTGTATTAATTTGTAGGGGGTTCTGCCTCACCCGGCACATATTAATTTACACTCCTATTTCAAGTAGAATTAGTAGGATGGGAAAAAAATCCTATAAAATACTGTAAACGTGAAAATTTTTGCTTGGGGGTAATTTTCGCATATTCCCGAATAGAGATTCTTCGCAAAAGTAAAATTTTGCCCCAGAAAAAATAAACCTGCTGCATTATTACAAAGGCAGAAATGTTTTTATCGCAAATATTTCCCCTGCGAGCAACGTCTTGATGTTACAATCGCAAAATTTTCCCCCACGCGTAACGTCTTGATGTTATAATCGCAAAATTTCCCCCCCCCCCAACAAAAATAACCTTGTTTACAGTTACTGTATATAACTTTTTATTATTATAACGAATATTTAGTAACATTTAACTTATACTTCCACTATTACTTTGAAGTGAGCGTTATATTGAGTCTTTGCGGAATACAGAGTTTTTTCCCTTAGTAAAAGACGGTATCTGACGTAAAACCATTGTGACATCATGAAAATGGTATGGTAACGCCGATTTTTTACTGTCATTTCCCAGACTTTTAGGACTGTTTCCATAGAACTTGATGACGTCATAATCAGTCTACGTCAGATACCGTCTCAAATGGGAAGTAACCCTGGTTTTTGAAAATGGCGAATTTGCATGCATGGATCAGGGAAGAGTTTCAGACCAACCTTGATTGGTTTTTACGTCAGATTTTGCCTGTTCTTGCCTCTTTCTTCTTTGACGTTCTCTCTCCTGATATTTTCTTTTTATGTAGCTCATACGCCTCTTTCGCGGCATACTGAAAAACAAAAGATCATCATTATTTATGCCATTTATAAATACCCCTCACCAATTTTCTCAGATCCCGAATTTCTTTTTCTTTTTTATAAACACCACAGACATGTATACAGTAAACAGACAAGGACATTTTTGTATATATAAACACAGAACATAGATGAGTATATGTCGGCCGATCCGTGGTACAAGCAAGGCTCGAACCGGCAATCTTACGATTACAAATCCGACCCCCTGTCCGCTAGACCACGGCGCCGCAGATCCTGCAATTTTTGGTCAGAAACAATTTGACAGGTACACTGATCTATATGTAGACCATATGTAAACCAAGAATGCAAAAAGAATCAACTTTTTATCTCAACGGATTCCTATGGGGCAGTGCTATGCAGAACATTGACTAACTTATAAGAGAAAATAACCGCAACCATTATCTGCAAATTGCATGAGCAGTATTATTTAGAATGTGTGAAAATAAAGACATGATGCGCACTTGTGCTTCCACAGAAATAATTCAGCGTTACATTCACGAGTGCAGCTGCACATGTGCATTCCACAAAAAGGTAAATATTCACTTGCTTACACTTTTTAAAAATCACTTAAATTTGTAGATTTCATGTCCTATTTAATTAAAAGAATACATTTGACTTGCGAATACGCCATTTGTAATTCATTGATCATGATGGATGCACTAGCTGTTTCATGCACTCGTAAATGCAATGCTAATTTTCCAATTTTAAGATCCAGTGTCGTAAACCAACATTACAATTTCTGCGGAAGCGCAAGTGCGCAACAACTTTATTTTCACACATTCTAAACCAATATTTAATAAATTATGAGACTGAAGCTCAGTATTGGCTGTTTTGTTAAATTCATTTACCTTAAAGTGATACCCATTTCAAGACCCTTGGGTCAGGGGCTCACACAAAATATCAGGTGCACATCTACACCACAGATCGATACTTGTAAAATACTAGAACTGCCCTAAAGTGGACAAATTATACCCCCTGCGGGGCTTTTTCTCTAAACATATGACATAACACAGAAATATGTGAAATATTTAAGCCCTATCCCATGTAGTTTAAAAGTAGGTCAAAGGTCAAGATCACTATTTCAAAAGTCATGGTATCAAATGAAAGCTCTGGTCATGAGGAATCTATATGTGAAATATCAAATGTTAAACGTCTTTAAATTCAATAGCATCATTTAAAAGCCCTATCCCTTATAGTGAAAAAGTAGGTCAAAGGTCAAGATAAAGGTCACTAGGTCAAAAATCATGATCAAATGAAAGCTCTCATCATGAGGAATCTATATGTGAAATATCAAAGCCCTATCCCTTATAATTTAAAAGTAGGTCAAGGTCACTAGGTCAAAAGTCATGGTATCAAATGAAACCTCTGGTCATGAAGAATCTATATGTGAAATATCAAAGCCCTATCCCTTATAGTTTAAAAGTAGGTCAAAGGTCAAGGTCAACATCAAAAGGTCAATGTCTTGGAGTAAAACTTGTTATGAATATGATGAATTTCTGTATGAAATATAAAAGCTTTATCACATATTCTTGAAGAGATATTCACTTTAAGAACATCTTAACCAAAATATTGCAATAAGGTCAAAGTTCAAAGTCAGGGTCGCTAGGTCAAGTATCCTGGTATTGAAATTTAGCACCTTTTATAGTCACTGTGGCATATCACGTGATACGCAAATGATATGTTCCACGGGAATGGTCTTTGATTAAATCAAGTAAATACTGTCTAAATCAGACTACTTTATATGAATTTATTTTAGGCTTATCATATGGTCAATATTATCAATCATATGATGGTGATCTATTCTGACCAAGAATAGACGTATATCTGGAGAACACTTACAGTGATTCAGACTGTTTTCAGAAGCTATAGGACACATGGCCTAGAGCATAAAAAAATTATAGGCCATTTTGTCCTAAACATGGAAAAAGTATAGGCCGTCGAGTGGTATAGCTGCGAGCCGAGGGCCAAAGGCGCGAGCTTGCTAGGGGGTCCGAATATTTTTTTTCAAATTTAAAGCAAAATGGTGCAATCTGAGCCAATCTGGAGATGAAAATTGAAGTCTACAAAAATGAAAATAATGGCCTGGGTGTGTAATTGAGGCTTCTTATTGTTTTCCTGTAGAAGTGGGACTATCAGTGCTGTTTGATGGTCGTTAGACTTGATGTGGTCTATTACCTTGCGTAAAGGTATTGTTTCTATTTGCATCAAGGCATATTTTACAGAGCATGGCGTCCGCAGTTTCACCATACCGTAACCAAGGGTATAGGGTTATCCATTTTTGCTGGAATTTTCTATAAACAGTAGGTTCAGGTTGTTCAGCCTGAACTTCGGGGGTGTCAGGAGTGCTGCTTGGGGGACTGCCACAAGGGGGGCTGCCGCTTGGAGATTCTTTGATCAAATTAAACAAAGTTTGCTGGCCCTCGCCCAGACGCAGCTTTTATTTGACTCAGTTATTTACACGCTTTAACAAGCATTCGCCGAGTCATCATTACATAAAGCGCTTGTACAACAGACTCTTTTTTTATCATCCAATGAAAACTGTTGTTACATGTTTATCGAGGTACCGAGTCAACTCGACCTTAAATTGCGTCCGCTCATGGGAAAATATTATCGGCCAATATGTCAGACGAACGGGAAAGGAATAGGCCATTTCGGCAGATGCAGGACACATTAATCGGCCATTTAGAGTTTTTATCGGCAAATGGCCGATGGCCGATGCCAATCTGAATCCCTGCACTTAAACAGAAAATTCTGTATACATGTATGTCCGTGCACCATATCAAAACATGTGGTGAGGATTGAAAAAATTCTGTATAAGTGTTCTCCGAATACACGTCTATTCTTGACCAGAATAGATTATCATCATATAATTGATGATAATGGCCATATGATAGGCCTAAAGTAAATTCATATAAAGTAGATTTAGACAGTATCTACTTGGTTTAATCAAAGGGGATTCCCGTGGAACATATCACTTGACTATCATGTGATAATGCCAAAGTGATTGTGAATGACTGTATAAAGTATGAAAGTCCTATCACATATACTTGAAGTCAGGGTTTTTTTTTCTATTTTTGGGGAAGGTGCCTGTGCCTGTCCCATTTGGGAACATCTGCGACATTTTGCTGAAATTGGGAAATTTTTTCTACAAATTCTCACCAAAGTATCATAGACCCTAACCCTAAAGTACCAATTATTAATACTGATAATCGATAGATTTGCTTGAGCTGAACAAGGGATGGATAAAAAACTTTAGAAAAAATGCACTTAGAAATAAAACATTTTGTGCTGACTTCCAAATTGAGTCTTATTTTCTCAGGAGATTTTTTAATAATTCCTCGGGCTCTTTGGGAATTTCAGGGTGATTTTTTGGGAAATTTAATGGCATTGGGAAGGGGCCGAAATTCTGCCCCAAAACAAGTAAAATTCGCTTTACATATAAGAACTTCTTCACCAAAATACTACTACAAAGTACAAGGTCAAAGTTCAAAGTCAAGGTCACTAGGTCAAATGTCGTGGTATCAAAATGTAGTACTTGTTATGGTGAATGTACATATGAAATATTAAAGCCCTATCACTTATATGTCAAAAAATATATGCATTAAGAACTTCTCAACCAAAACATTACTATAAGGTCAAAGTTCAAGGTCACTAGGTCATAAGTCTTGGTATCAAAATGTAGTACTTATTATGGTGAATGTATTTATGCAATATGTAAGCCCTATCACTTATACCGGTACTTGAAGAGTATCTTATCTGCTTTAAGAACTTCTTAACCGGACAGACTGACAGATGGACAGGGTGTTTCCTAAATACCCCCCCCCAAACTAATTTGTTTGCGGGGGGTATAATAATGCAAAAAGAATTATCTTTCTATCGACAACACTTTTTGAGAATTGGTGTTCACAAGATTACATAGACTTATATAGGAGAAAATGACCACACCCATTTTCCTAGACCCTGGGGGTCAGGGTACCAAACTATACCAGAGACTGATTATAATGCAAAAAGAATGATCTCTCTACTAATCATGATTTTGAAGAACTGGTGTTCACAAGGTAACATACATCATGTACATGTAGACTTACATAGGAGAAAATGACCACACTCATTTTCCTAGAACCTGGGGTCAGGAGCTCAAACAACATATCAAGTGCACAACTATACCAAAGACTGATTATAATGCAAAACGAATTATTAGTGTCGTAAAATCGGAAAAATTTGACTATCTATTATTGGAAACTATCGGAGGAGTACAATCGATATCACAATCCAAATAATTAGACTTTTTTCTCGTTTAAAATTGTTCAATGTTCTTTATCTTTTCAGAGTGAGAATAATCCGTGCTTGTGATTTTTAAAAGAATCTGATTTTTATTTAAAATTATTTTCGAAGACACAGTCAATAAAGTACTTACAATGATCAGTTAAACTGTCTTCACAGCTTAATTAATTACCCTGCATCGATATACGCAAGCCGTGTCCTAATATTGTAATAGAAACAACTGGCATATTGTCAATCTTTACTTATCATATGAAGGACAAACGTTCCAAAAGTCGCTATATGAGACCTACATTATACCAGAGTTATCTTTCTTGCGTTACGTGAAGCTCAAAACTTGAAAGAGAAAGGAATCGGGTGATAGGATCGAAATGCGGGTGTATTCGTGTGATAGTGTGGTTTTCTACATAGTTTTTATATTCAACGTTCATTAATTAAATAAGTTTCTTTATTCAATACTTCCTAAATTATTTACTAACCGTTTTCATTCTCTTACTAACAAATTAGTATTTGCGGTCGCTTTGCGTTCATATTTGCGCCGTCCCTGCGCGAGTCATACAGTGGCTCTTTAAATGTAATACAGCAGGTTCTCTAGATACTTTACTGAACACCGTATTTTTACCTGGTTCCTCCACTTAGTTAAATTTCATTGGTTCAACTACAATTTTAATGGTCAGTGATTGGTCATTTCGCTCAGGCGATACACATACCCGCCGCACGAGCTAGTATTTAAGTTGACCACCCCTTCTATCGACTATACTCTACTCGTACGTACCTTATACAGGTGTATCGCCGTATGACCATTTCTGCATAAAATGTAAGTTTTTATATTTTAGAAATTATTTTGAACTGAATTGATAAACTTTGAATTCTGAATTACATTTTATGTTTTCGGAACATTTTCTGTATTTTTGGAGATTTTAAAAGTATTTTTGAGAACTTAATGAATTAACTCTGGACGTAAACTTTATCGTTTAATTTCGATACTTGTGAATAAATAATGTATTATTAGAGTATTTGGCATTAGATACATTGCCGATTATATTATTTCTTTTAGTAAAATATATCCCCTGGTCAGACGTGCTGTAAAACGGGCACCATGCCCGATAAATTGACCCTTCCGAATGCGGGAAAAAATTGAGAAATTCCATGACGTCACAATGCAATTTCGATGTTTGACCGAGGTTCAAAGCTTGTTTGTCTGAGGTAAACACATGGTAAAAGCATTGTGACGTCATGAAATTTTGCATTTTTTTCCCGCAATCGGAAGGGTCAATTGGGAAAAGGCCCTGTTCCATAAACAGGTACATATAAATAATACACATTTATTTTATCTATAACTTGTAATCATTTTTTGGTATTTTTCAATTACATTACCAATCAATTGCACGAATATTGAGAATATTATATATTCTATTTATTGAACTGTGTATGAACGAACATTTGTATTTGTATTTATGTTTTGTTATATGTTATTGTAGGGTCTATTTGCATATCATCAATAAATTCAGAACCCAATCAGGATCGTCTTTGTTTATCATCAACGAGCCCTGGTACATTCGGGCTAGTAGCCATATCAACATAGAAAGTATTAATCCAGGGGCGGATCCCCAGAATGTTGCACATTTGTAATTTGTCACCAATGATTCACAAGACTATACCACTTTTCTAATATATATCATGTAAATAATTAATAAATGAATCGCAAACAGTCAAAATTCTAGTGAATTACCCAAGGAACCTTAAAATAGTTTATTTTTTCTACCTATGTTAGGGCGGATCGGCACGTGAAAATGGCTACCTGCAAAAACTTGTGTTCGAAAAGACCCTGTGTTGTATTAACAAGAGATTAATAAGATTTTGAGACCTTGTACTCAAAATCGAAGGACAAATGATTGTAGACATAGTACCAATGTAATGTTTAAGGTAAGTTATAGTAATATGAATCAAGGCAAAGCCTTTTTGTGCGAGCGGAGAAAAAATAGATATGATTATATAAAATAAAAAAAAATCTTTCTTTTTTATTTTGACTATGATGGTTTATCTTATCTTACAAAACTTTCTGTTTGATGATTGCCAAAAAAGGCAGTACATGTATAAGGCGAGTTGAAACACGGAAGCATGTGTAAAATTGATCTAGACCAGCAGATGAACATTTTAAGGGGGGGGGGGGGGGACTTAAAATATGGTTCTTTAAAAATAAAGTTCTTTATAGTTCATTTTGATTTTGTAAGAATAATTTTTAGGCTAGCTGAAAATAAATACTTAAGAACAAAAGAAAAAACGAACATATTCCGACTTCTGACAGTACGAAACCACCCGAGACGAGAAAAGCAATCAGAGCGATACATCTTGTTTAAACCGGAAATGTCGGATTTCCAGTGGTTACGCCGCCTTCTTGATGCTTTATCGTTACCTGCATTTACGAAAAATATTTTCAATAAATTTAACTTATAAACAAAAATTGAGTATAACATATACGTCTACTTGGAGTCGAAAAAAAAATTTAAATGGCAATATCCAGCATCTCCGCAGCAACTCTGTCTGCGAGGGGACGAAAAATTTTTGAAAGCATAGTAGTACATTCTGATTCTTTGATTCAGCATATTTTCTCAATAAGATATGAAGATATGTGTATACGCGTTACCATAAGGGCGAGCATCGCTCGCTATTATTCATCAATCCGCAGAACAAACGAAACATGACTCCGCGCTAAACATCCTAGAACAATCAAATGACATCACTGGTAAATGCGCAATCTATTCGTTGTCCCACGGAACTGGCATTCAAATTTACTGTACTGCATATAATGTGAACAGGTTGGGGAAAGGTACCGATCAAGCTAATATATCTCGATCAAGCTAATGTACCTCGATCGGGCTAATCAATCTGACATTTTTATTCAGAAAAAATGTACTTTTTTAATCCAAATCATATTTGGGTGCAAAATCGCACCAGCTTTTATATCAAGAAATACTATTTAAAAAGCAACTAATTGCCTCAAAACTTTTTACATTTCGAGAAATCTCACCTAATATATTCAGAAAAATGGAGGTATATTTTCTCAGTAACTATTCACTTTTCAGGTATGTTTCTTTTGTAAACATAACTTCTTTTATAAAGAACTGATGCGATTTTGCTCAAAAGAATAATTTTGAGAATGTTTTAAATTTTTACTACTGAAAATATTCAGATTGATTAGCCCGATCGAGGTATATTAGCCCAATCGAGGTATATTAGCTCGATCGGTACCTTTCCCCAACCTGGTGAAAGGGTCTATTGAGATTGAGAATACTTGGGGTTAAATAGTTGAATTTGGAGCCATGACCCGGTGTAAGGAAAGATTTACAATAACACACTACATACAGTGGCGGATTCAGGGGGGTGCGGAGGGGGCGTCCGCCCCCCCCCCCCCCCCCGGCACTGACCCCAAATTTTCCAAAAACAGGTATATTTTGGCCCATTTTCAGTAAAAATCGGCAAAATTCACCCCTTGACCCCCCGGCAAAGGGGGCGCTGGATCCGCCACTGACATAAAATCCAATATGGCGAATAACAGTTTGTCCATACCCCTTAACTAAAGCTGTAAAGAAGAATCTAATAAATAAGGTTAGATGAAGTCAGAGGAAATTCAAAATACTGTACTCGTAAGCTTTTAAAGCTTTTAATTCCTATTCCTGTATGATGTACTCAAAAATATTATTTGCTCATCTGCTACTTCTTTAACCATGTTTGTAACAACTTACATGACCAAAATGCAGAAAAACAAAATGTACGACTGGCTGTTTCGTGCGGTTGTCTTTTCGTATAAAATTAGCACAAAAAATATCCCTGACGTTCAACACTGATATATGGCAAGATGTCAGTGATGATACATTGGCAGTCAAGAAGGCAGGAATAAAGGCCAAGCTAATAAGTGGAGGCTACCAACTCCAAGAAAATATATTTAAACAGAACAAAAAAATAGAGAAGGCTCGTTGCAAACTCTGTAATCAAGAAGATGAGGACATTTATCATTTCATCCTAGGATGTGCTGTGCTGAGTGAGGTCAGGAAAAACTTCATGGAAAAGATATACTCGCTTCTAGAGTCAAAAGGGCTGAAGAATTTTTACAAAATAAATCAGAGGTTGATGCTTCAACTAATCCTAGATGTCAAAAGTCCGCTGACACCTCTTCAACTGCACAATGAACATGACACGCACGAAATAGAAAGTATATCCAGAGGTCTCATCTACGCCTTGCATTCCAGGAGAATGGCCTTACTCAAAGATGAATAAAGTTAAATATGTATAGACCCAAATCTTAATTATGCAATATATTATGATGCCCCTAGATTTTAAATGACAATGATATATACTAGGCAAGGCACAACTTGCCAGTATTCTTCTTTTTTTTTTTTTTTTTTTTAATACATTGAACCTTAGTTGATAAGTAATATGCCAGGTTGCCGTCCTAATGTTTAATTTAATCTGGAATGCTCTTATAATAGTTATTTATCAGGTTTTACGTTTCTTATATACTTGGCAAGGCACAACTTGCCAGTATTTCGGGTTAATACTTATAAGATAAAGGTGTACTATTTAAAGATCTAAATTTTAAATCAGGACAATATCTTAAAGGCCCTTATACTTGGCAAGGTACAGCTTGCCAGTATTTTTAGTTATATACTTGATATATAATGGAATAATTTAACAAATATTCTGAATCACTTTGAGTACTTTTATCTACTACATTATTTTTATTCTTTTTTTATATAAGCTTCTGAAGGTGAATCATATCTAAAATTAGCTCTGCCTTTTATCTAATATTGATCGTTTCTTGATTAACTTATAAAAAAGCCTTTGGTTGTGCGACTCTGATTCCATAATTTCCTGATATAACAAATGCCTAGCTTCCGCTTGTTCCTTTCTTTGAGCTCTTCGCAGATTCTTTTTAGCTAACTTACTTTCAAGTTTTAATCTTTGAAGTCCACCCTCCCCCCCCTTGAAAATTCTTTATTTCCCACTCATTTTAGTAGAGTCCATTCGATCAAAGCCTTTGATTTTTCGACACTTTACACTACAATTCCACATTCTAAATTGAAAGAAAGACTCGCAAAAATTATAAGTAATGCGTTTACAAGTAAGAACGGTAATCGCAAATACAAATTTATTGTTGTTAACTATGACAAAACCTACTTTGTAAAAGAAAAGTCCGATTCTGAAAATAAGTACACTGAAACAGACATTATTCAGATGTTAAACTTTCTGATCGACAACATTTTTGTGGTGTTTGGAGGAAAGGTCTTCCAGCAAATTGTCGGAATTCCAATGGGGACCAATTGTGCCCCACTCCTTGCCGACATTTTCCTTTACTCGTACGAAGCTGAATTCATTCAATCTTTGGTCTCTGAAGGGAAAAGATACTTAGCTTCTGACTTTAACTTCACTTACAGATACATAGACGATGTGTTGTCCATCAATAATCCAAAATTCGCGGATTACCTGAGCAGTATCTATCCTTCGGAGCTTGAAGTCAAAAAAACCACAGAGACAAATAATTCAGCATCCTATTTGGACATAATGTTGTCCTACGACACTGATGGTCACATGAACACCTCACTCTATGACAAACGTGACGACTTCAATTTCAGCATTACAAACTTTCCTTTTCTGAGTAGCAACATCCCTTCATCGCCTGCTTATGGCGTGTTCATATCTCAGTTGATACGCTATGCCAGAGCAAGTACCAAATATACGGATTTTGTTCTGAGAGCTAGGCGTCTTTCAGATAAGCTTCTCAGTCAGGGATATGTTTGTGACCGACTAACATCGTCACTGAGGAAGTTCTACGGTCGATATGGGGAACTCGTCATACACTATGATGTTCCACTCTCAAGAATGGTGGATGATATTCTGTCATAGACCATTTGAACCATCCAACCAAAGATTGTACTCTATATCTTCCAAAATGGAAGTAACCGGATGTGACAGTTCTACCGAATTGAAGCGACGGGTGTTGCATGCAAGCAGGAGATGCTTACTCTTCCTGGGCACCTGGTCTCACTCCCATATCGGGAGTTCGCTTCTTTTCATATGGTGGAGGTTTTTGTTTGTTTGCTTTGGTTCCTGTTTTGTCCTGATTTTGTATGCCTTCGGTTTCTGATTTTTGAATTATCGATTTTGTGCTGTATACAGGGATATGGTCATTATCCATATTTGTCATTTCTTACTTTTCTTTGATAAAAGTAACACATTATTAGAGATAAGTTTTGGTTTCTTGTGACCTTTGACCTGTTTTAGTGCATTAGAGCTTTGAATGCTTGTATTTATGGCTGTTTCAATAGCTGACAATATGTCGTTTGCAGTACTGTCCTTGGAGATTTCGCTACATAGAAGATTTTTACTTAGCTCTGCACAGTATTTACCCCTGTCAACTTTGTCCCATTTAACTCTCTCAAATTGATTTTCGACCCTATCTAGTGTCCTATGTACATTCTCAAGAGAAATATCTAGTAATATTGTACCATAGACTGGGTCGTGTGTAGAGGTGTTGTTAGGGTGTCTACTTTGCATGTTTTTGACTTCTACTAAGTTTTCTTGTGTGCTGAGTATGTAGTCAATCTGTGAGACATCTCGCTGGTTGTAGTGGTAGAAAGTGGGAACATTCCTATGATTTCTAGGTTGATGTAATCTAAACCTTTCGCATAGCTCTTCCAGATACCTGTCTCTCTTAACATATGTTTGTCTGTGCAATGAAGCATTAAGATCCCCCATGATAATAACCTTGTATGCTGGTGAGTATTTCACAATTAGCTCATTGATTTCAGCTAGTTGATCATTAAAGTCATTTTCAGCCTCCCCCGACCCTCTTGCGGTTAAATAACAGCTTATGATGCATACTGAATTATGTAATAATGTGACAATAATCCTGTTGTTACTTTCAGCTAAGATTTCAACATATTGATCAAGTTCGTTTTTCCATATAACTGCCACCCCTCCCTTCCCCCTGGGCCTACATGTTGGATTTATAGGATTGTCTTCATCTGAACATTGAATTGCTGATCTAAACCCTGCCTTAGTACAGAAATCTATGAGGTCTTGTTTTTCAAATTTGTACAACCAGTGCTCTTGTATAGCAATAATGTCAGAATGTTGAAATAAGTCTAAAAGGTAGCAGTTGTTGGATCTAAAGTTCTCAATATTAAATGTTGTGATGTTAACTTTGAGCATTTCTTGATTGTTCGTTTCATGTGTAATAATAGGTATTGTCACATGGTTATCGGCATCAATTGAGGTGTTTAACTCATGACTTAAGTGCAAATGCTTATCTGTGCCCATAGAAGTGTTCGAAGTATGACATTCTACTTGTAAATTTGTCTGTATGTCATTTGATTGTTCGATCTTCTTATTGTCTGTGGGGCCATTTGAGCTGCAAGTGTCCCTGGCTTCACAAAGTATTGCATGGAGGGATTCATCTGTTGCTGGTGATTTATCGTCGTTTGAGGATGTGGCTGCATGTATACAAGTCCCACTACATTGTGCACATTTGGTACTGTTGCTTGTTGCCATTGCTGAGGTTTCCTCGCTGTGACAGTCTCCACATTGGGACGATTCTGCATTACTGATGTTACCCCCACTCGATCCCTCAAGTTTTTGCTCTCCTCTGCTGTTTTCAGTTTTTGACCTCTCTCTTTCCTTTTCCTGTTGTTTCCTTTTCCACCTTTCTTCATACTTTTGCTGCTTTTGTTGTTCTCCTTTTCTACCCATGGAGGATCTTTTATTCTGTCTCCTTTGTCTAAAAAAGGATCTGACCTTTCTTCTTTTTGAGTAGAAGTATGTACAGCTATGTTTTTCATTGTATTTTCGACCCCTTCTAACCTCCGTTGTGTTTGTTCCATTTTGTGTTCCAACGTACTCATCCTTAGGTCATGTAGGGTTGCTTCCACATCTTGGATCCGCTTTTCCATAACTTTCATTTTATCATTTTCGGCCCCATGAATCACAGGTATCTGCACGGCCGTAGAGTGAGAATTTTCTGCCCCTTTACCTTGGATGCTTTGGGATTCCTTCATTTCGTTAATCTTATGCTCTAGGCTTACTATATAGGCACGTGCCGTTGCTATTTGCTTTGAAAGATCTGTAAGCTGTTGGTCCTTTTTTCTAATGTCCTTTTCAAGACTACTTATCTTCTTATTGTATGTATCTTGTACACACTGGTCCATAAACTGTACTCTGTCCGTAATAGTGCCCTTTGACTCTTTGTGTGTGTGGCCTATGGCCTCTTCTGTGTTAGTACTAATATCCCTCGTTGTCTTAGTATATGATCCATCAATCCTGTCACTTTCACAGTCCATGTTGCTCAGTAAACATTGCTTACAGGTGTAATCTCCATTAGCAGCCTCAGCCATTTTGATGTCATCTTCATTTAGAGCTTCACAGACATAGTGAATCCAAACATTGCACACATCACAATATATGCAACCGTCTGTGCACGGTTGATTACAAACTGCACATATATCTTCAACTTCCGTGACCTGGTCATGGTCATTAACGGGATCACTGTCCATAACAGGCTGACTACGTGAATTATTTCCACCCAAGACCTGCACTTTATTACCACCACGAGCCTGGCAACATGTATTGTCTCCTAACTGTTTGTCCTCCTGCTGAATATCATCACGTGCGACTAGTGTGTCTCTGCTTTCTAAGTGCTCCCTGTCAACATGACCTCCAACCTTATCTGACTCCTGCCTATATGACTTGTCAACCTGCTCTTTCTCAAAGTTACCCCTCAAGCATAACGCTTGCGAATGACATGTCTCTGAAGACACCCCCCTATTCCCGTTATTTCTGTTCCCCTGCAAGTCAGTATAGTCATTGCCACCTTTTCCATTTACATGGTGAGATTGCTCTGATCTTAGAAGCTGAGAACACACCTCCTTAATTTGCCTATTTATACTATTAAAATCCCCCATCTGTTCCATTTTTGCTAAAATGTAAGAGAGATGACCGTTTATGAAGAGATCTAGTGAGCCCCCGTTCACAGCAACTGTACAGGTTGTTAGGTACAAGTTCACTCTAAATAGTTGTTTCCTACTATTTTCTTTTTTAATAGAGACCGATTCACTGACTACTAGCTTGTTTTTTGATTTTTGACAAGTGACCTTGACACTCAGATTTGAATCTCTATTCATAATATCCTCTGACTTGCAGCAAATTCTGAATGCCTCAAAGGCTGCTGCTGATAGGGTTAGCACCAGGGTCCCCTTTTTCAACTCTATTGTAACGTTATCTTTCTCAGTTGCACTTATTTTCTTTTCTAATGCCTTATCAATGTTCAATGAGTAATTCATTATTTGTGTACCCTTATTGTGCTCCCCAGTGTTTGACTTCGTGGGTGTAAATACCATTGGGGGCCTTTTAAGACGTTCAGACCTTTTGACTTTGTAACCTATTGTAGGTAGCCTCGTTCTCTACAAAGTTCATTGTAAATACAGATATTCCTGATGAATGGACCCTATAGCATCAGGATATCAATGTTTTAAAATCGCGTTTTAAATATCTTAATCCGATGCTTGCAGACGACGCTGAAAGGCGGTACTCCAAGAAGTGGAGGGATTTATTAGCCACAACAACAACAACAACTGATAACGTTTCTAAATTTCAGATATTCTTTTTTTCAAAAACATATACATCTCTCAGTTCAAACAGGTGCATTATAAAAGTCATCGACAGAAGAGCGTTTTAAAATGAACAACCCGATTAACCTGAGGACAAATTTTAGGTGTACGAAAATATCTGGTCCGAAACAAAGTTGGTGCGAGTATTCCAGCGGATCTTTGTGATGGCTTGTCCAGCCACAGGTAGATTTGCCTTTTAGGCGTGTTTCCTGACCTGACATTGGTAATAATAATCAGATAAGCACGTCTATCTGTGCTATTCCTACTTCTTAATAGCCTGTTGTTTTCTGTCTATACGTAATAATGAATCAACTCCTGAAGTTTTATATTTAGGCACGGTCCATTTGATATTCTGGGGGGGGCTTGGGTTTTTTTCGAAAAAAATAATTTTGCTCTCAATTTTGATGAAAAAAATAAATTTGCTTATGGTGTGACAGAAAAAAATAATCTTGCTCTTACAAATAATCTGAATTTGAAGAATTACCATAAAATTTCACTAAAATTCTTGAAAAATTTCCGGCTCGCTTCGCTCGCCGCAGTTTTCAAATTGTATCAAAAATTTTTGGCTCGCTTCGCTCGCCATAGTTTTCTATCAAAACATTATTCACTAATAGCATTTTAAGTTCAGACATTTGAAGATATCAAAAGTTATATGTGTATGTGAATGAAAAAGGGCTTCCTTAAAAGCTTAAATATATTATCAATATTTATATATTGCTGTTAATACATGTTGTATGTATCCCATAGAGTCATGTTCTTGTAAGCTTGGAAGGAGAACTTCAGTTATTTACCAATTTAAATTCTTAGTAACATTTAAAAAAAATTGTCTAGGAGACCTTTCCCTCAGACCCTCTTATACATGTTATATACATGTACCTAATATAAAATATTGAGAATTGTATTGTACAAATTTTTATCTCTCTGTTTAAAAGTGAATTGAATAAAAATAAACTAATATATTAATATTTAGAGTTTTGAGTAAAAATATAAATAATTTCTATTGATAAAACACAAACATTCTTAATATGCGCATCACTTTGTTAAAAAAAAATTCCTTGCTCCAACTTTGCCAGAAAAAAATAATTTTGCTCCGGTCCGGGGCGAAAAAAATAATCTTGCTCCGACAAAAAACCCAAGCCCCCCCCTGAATATCAAATGGACCATGCCTTACCAGTTTACAAATATGTTCCAACTGTCCAAAAGATCGAATTCCCATTCGCTTTGTTCAGTTTAGGGGACCGGCACTATATAGAAAAGAAAAGATGATTTTAAAGATCGAAAATAATCCTACCTTAGTCTCGTTCCTATATCTAAGTGTCTTGCGTCGCAGACCCTCCAGAAAGAGGGAGGGATTTGGTAAAATCGGGAAAATTTGGGTTTTACATTGTAATTACACATAAAAATGTTGCCATTTTGTTTTGAATTTGATTGTCACTTCTCGTGAAAATCCTGACGTCACAATATGATTTTCGTACGGGAAACAATGTTACTGAATTTGAACAATTGGTTTTACGTCACTTAACCGTCATTTTATACGGGAAATCGATGTAACCAGGGGCTGACAAATAGATTTTCAAATGAATTGTCTGACCTTGATTTCAGCTTGTCCGTAATTAAGTTATGCACAAAAAAATCACTAGCCCGACCAAGGGAAGCACTTGCCACGGGTATCGGGGCCGGGCCATGAGATTTGTCAGCCCCTGGTAACAGTCATAAAGGTAAATTTGAAAAATAGAAAACATACGAAGCCAAGCAGCGTTCGAGCGTAATTAATGGGGGTTGGGGGCAGTAGCCCCCAATAAAAGTAAGTACAAATATTGTTTATTGCTCATTTCATTAGTACTAAACTCAGTTACTGACCATTCGAACGGTAGAAACATTGTTTATTCAGAGAAAAATATCGGGAATGAAAAAGTGGTTTAAAAACGTCATTTTTTAACGCTCTTTCTTTGTCTTAATTTTCATATGAACAGTAGAAAAAATCCTACATTCAGTGAAAAAAATCCTGTTGAAAAATTTGTTTAAAAAGTAGGGTTTTCTGCTATATGGTAGTGCCGGTCCCCTAAACTGAACAAAGGCCCAAATATGTTCCAAAAGATCAAATTCCCATTCGCTACCTGACTAACCTGTCTAGATTACTTTCCTGTTCACTTACAGTCCTTTCACCTTTTGGTGTGTGAAAAAAGAATTTTCACAACAATATTTTTATCAACAGTAAAGAAAACAAGTTACGAAACAGAATTTGACACGAGGGCCCCACCTCTTCATTTCGTTGAATTCAGCTCTTAAATCCACATTTTTCCCGATATTTGACGCAGTCATTACGAAAGCTCACTAGAGTTTTCACAACAACATTTTTGTCTATAAATAAAACAAGTTGTGGAAGTTACATGTATATACATGTACATGTAGATAGAATTTGACCCCAGCGTTTTCAACTTGTTTTTCGGCCAACATTTTTCGCAATATACGACACAGTTTTTACGAGAACTCACTAGTCTGACGCCCGTAGCTGGTAGAAATTTTGTTGGGCTTATTGAATATCATTTAATATAAGCTATCTATACAACAAAAACTATGAACTTACTTCCTTTTGCAAACCACAGGAGATAGAAAGTTAATTCTTTTTGCATTCTACTCGGTATGTGGTCTAGTTGTGCACCTGATATTTTGTTTGGGCCCCTGACCCCCAGGGACTTAGAAAATGGGTGTGGTCATTATCTCCTATATGATTCTATGTACCGGTAATCTGCATTATTTAGTCTATGTAATCTTGTGCTCTAACTCTTCTGACAATATTAATGATGGAGACACTGAATAAAAGAGGTCTGTGGTATAGTTGATGTTGATTCTTTTTGCAATATGATAGGTCTGTGGTATAGTTGTGCACCTGCTATTTTGTTTGAACCCTGACCCTCAGGGACTTGGAAAATGGGTGTGGTCATTTTATCCTATTTAACTATACTAGTATAATGTAAATATCGTGCTCACCACTTCTCTGAAGCTATAAATGATG
Source organism: Pinctada fucata (assembly GCA_028142955.1). Classification (NCBI taxonomy): domain Eukaryota; kingdom Metazoa; phylum Mollusca; class Bivalvia; order Pterioida; family Pteriidae; genus Pinctada; species Pinctada fucata. The sequence goes on from AP027111.1 coordinate 54,578,750, forward strand.
GAGACTAACCAGACATGGTTTTTCTCCGCTTTAAAGCGGAATTCTGCTTCGAGAATCGGTAAATTCCGCTCGTTTTTATAATTTCCGCTCTTTCGTAAATTCCGGAATTTGACAAATCCGGTATAGAATCGATGTTTTACCTTTGCCGTTTCGCGATGTGTCGTGATTTCTAATTGGTCAATAGGCAATCATTCGACCAATCAACGATTAGTATTCATCCGAAACACGGAGCAAAGGAAATTCGCGACTGCCGGATCGAACTTTCGTGGTTTTTTTTGTATTGAATTTAAGAGAAATGTCTAAAAGCATATGGTCGGTCGTCCAGAGGGGAGAGGTAGACGTAAAGGCCCTTTACTCCGGCATTATCACTCAAGAATCTGTGGAAATGAGAGCGTCGATAGTGATCCCCTAGCCCTCTCAAAAAGTACAAGAAAAATCAATATTATTATATTTTCCTTTCAATATAACAACACTTTAAAGCTGTATTTTTTGCCCCAAGAAAGCTGCCCCCTGGTCCCCCGGATATAGGGGCGCTGCCCCTATACACCCCGCTGGGGGAGGACCCCCAGACCCCCCTTCAGCTTTTTTCTTTGAACACTAGAATCATGTCTGCTAACTGACTATATTATTTTTGCAATATGATGGGTCTGTACTGTAGTTGTGCACCTGATATTTGTTTGAGCCCCTGACCCCCAGGTTCGCATAAAATGGGTGTGGTCATTTTTTCAATTATAAGTCTATTCCATCTTGTACTCACAACTTCTCTGAAGCTATAAAATGATGGAGAGTTAATTCTTTTGGCAATATGATGGATCTGTGGTCTTATTGTGAACCTGATATTTAGTTTGATCCCTGACCCCCAGGGACTTAGAAAATGGATATAGTCATTTTCTCTATTTAACTCTATGTAAATCTTGTGCTCGCAAGTTATAGAGAATGGATACTAATCATGCTAATTCTTTTTCAATATGATGGGTTTGTACTGTAGTTGTTAACCTGACCTTTCCATTGATACCAAATGTGTTGACCTTGTCCCCTTGACCTTTGACCTACCTTTCAAAAACTTTAATATTGGAAATAACCTTTGAAAGGTTAGTGATAGTGCTTTCATATTTCAAAATTTTTGACCTCATGACCTCACCTTGACCTTTGACCTACTTTTCAAAAGCTTTAATATTGGGCATAACTTTTGAATGCTAAGTGTAGGGCTTTCATATTTCACATGTGTATTCCTTGTGACAAGACCTTTCCATTGAAACCAAAATTGTTGACCTTGACCTTTCACATACTTTAATAACAGAAAATGAAGTTTATACTAAAAAAGATGCCACTGGTGTTTCACAAACACAGGCTTTATTTCCCTAGTTCTGTAATTATTTTTTCTGTGTTCTGAAAATGACCATGACATCGGACATCACACTATTTACCATTGTCGATACAGAAAGTCAATACAGAAATTAACATTGGAATTTCCCGTAAGAATATTATTTTCCGTACTAGGCCATGATAATGGCTCAAAAACAATTGAATGGGTGAGTACATGTACATTTCCTGTTACGACTAAAGAAGGTCAACCTACCGGTACGGAGACAATAAATATTTGCAAAATTCCTAACATGCCTAAGAAACAGGAATAAATCTCCAAAAAAAAAGTGCTCTGGATTTAGTGAACAGGACAGTAGTTCAGTTGTAACTTCTGGTGATAATTTCATAATTTTGTTTTGCCTCCATTTTAGCATTTATAGATGAGGAAAATAAGGGTGCATTTAGATGCAGATGCAGTGTTAGATTTTTCGATAAAAATCGATAAAATCATATCAATGATATCATGTAGTTTTATATCATGAATCTGGTAACATCTAATTTTCATGACATCATGATATCATGTAGATTTTTATCATGAATATGGTAACCAGTGATTCAGATTGGCGTCGGCCATCGGCCATTTGCCGATAAAAACTCTGAATGGCCGATTAATGTGTCCTGCATCTGCCAAAATGGCCTATTCCTTTCCCGTTTGTCTGACATATTGGCCGATAATATTTTCCTATGAGTGGACTCAATTTAAGGTCGAGTTGACTCGGTGCCTCGATAAACATGTAACAACAGTTTTCATTGGACGATTTAAAAAAGAGTCTGTCGTACAAGCGCTTTATGTAATGATGACTCGGCGAATGCTTGTTAAAGCCTGTAGATAACCGAGTCAAATAAAAGCTTCGTATGGGCGAGGGCCAGCAAACTTTGTTTAATTTGATCAAAGAATATCCAAGTGGCGGTCCAAGCAGCACTCCTAACACCCCCGAAGTTCAGGCTGAACAACATGAACGTACTGTTGATAGAAAACTCCAACATAAATGGGTAACCCTGTACCCTTGGTTACGGTATGATGAAACTGCGGACGCCAGGCTATGCTCTGTAAAATATGCCTTGATGCAAATAGAAACAAAACCTTTACACAAGGTAATAGAAACTTTAAAACAAGGTCCTTCAAAGACCACATCAAGTCTAACGACTAATAGTCCCACTTCCAGACTTCCACAGGAAAACAAGAAGAAGGCCTTAGCTACACACCCATTATTTTCAAGCTTGTAGACTTCAATTTTCATCTCCAGATTGGCTCAGATTGCACCATTTTGCATTAAATTTTGAAAAATTTCTGGGGGAACATGCCCCTGGATCCCCCTAGCAAGCTCGCGCCTTCGGGGCTATGCCGCTCAGCGGCCTATACTTTTTCTATGTTTAGGACAAAATGGCCTATAATTTTTTTATGCTCTAGGCCAAGTGTCCTATAGCTTCTGAAAACAGTCTGAATCACTGGGTAACATCTAGTTTTCATGACATCATGGTATAATGTAGTTTTATATCATGAATCTGGTAACATCTAATTTTCATGACATCATGGTATCATGTAGATTTTTATCATGAATCTGGTAACATCTAATTTTCATGACATCATGGTATCATGTAGATTTTTATCATGAATCTGGTAACATCTAATTTTCATGACATCATGGTATCATGTAGATTTTTATCATGAATCTGGTAACATCTAATTTTTATGACATCATGGTATCATGTAGATTTTTATCATGAATCTGGTAACATCTAATTTTTATGACATCATGGTATCATGTAGATTTTTATCATGAATCTGGTAACATCTAATTTTCATGACATCATGGTATCATGTAGATTTTTATCATGAATCTGGTAACATCTAATTTTTATGACATCATGGTATCATGTAGATTTTTATCATGAATCTGGTAACATCTAATTTTCATGACATCATGGTATCATGTAGTTTTATATCATGAATCTGGTAACATCTAATTTTCATGACATCATGGTATCATGTAGTTTTATATCATGAATCTGGTAACATCTAATTTTCATGACATCATGGTATCATGTAGTTTTATATCATGAATCTGGTAACATCTAATTTTCATGACATCATGGTATCATGTAGATTTATATCATGAATCTGGTAACATCTAATTTTCATGACATCATGGTATCATGTAGTTTTATATCATGAATCTGGTAACATCTAATTTTCATGACATCATGGTATCATGTAGTTTTATATCATGAATCTGGTAACATCTAATTTTCATGACACAATATTAATGATACATGCTGCACACAGGGATATAATTTTGGACTGAAATGAAAAATTCTATCATAATTTTTAGAATTCTCTCATAGAAATTCTTGATTTTTACAGATTCTCTCATAGAACATGGCTCAAAACATACTGGTTCCATTCTCTCAGCAAAGGAAACAGCCAGATTAATCCCTGTACATGTAACACCATCGGTTCAAATGTACGTCGAATTTAAGAACCCTGTAGATACCCCTTGACCGTCCCAAGAAAACAACGAGGCAAAAAAATTCCTTCTCATCATTTTCAAAATGGCTGCGCATCAGGAATCATCAAGGAGGCGAGCCCCGAATTTTAGACTTGAATTTCCTGGTGATGATGAGTTCAGGAGAGAAATTCAAGAGAAAATTCAGAAAGTCAAAGAAAATTGGACACAAACAAAGCCAGCAAGCAATTCCACAGTTCTGCAGACAATCTTAGACTATTGGATGAAAAACAACATAAGTGAAGGTAAGTGAATCTCATGGATCAATCCAGTCTTCTAGGATTTCATTACCAGTTACCCTAGGTAAGTGAAAACTTGCCCATTGATAAGTGAATTTTGAAGCAGTCCTTGTTTATACACATAACAGAAACTGAAGTCAATATCTAAGCTGCCTACAAGCGTATGAATCGATACTATTTGTATGAATCAATACTATTTTTGCGGAGCATCCTGTATTTTCAGTGTGACAATATTTACTGGACATGAAAATTTTTTTTGTTGGTTAATTAAGGAGGTATTGAACACTTGGACGCCAGATTCAATTTTTCTCAAAATTTCTGAAATTATATATTTCTTGTCTGTCCTTGATTATGCAAGCTTACATTTGATTCTATCCACAGGAAAATTTTCTACGAGACTTTGAAATATGCATAAATCGAAGTTTTCGTGAATTTCTTGATGACGTCATAATATTGAAAGTGTCATTCAAGTTCTCGTTAAGCTATTGGAAATTAAGTTTGATTTAACTTCCAAAATCCTCATAAGTGTATTGCAATTACATATGGAAAAGATGAGATTAATTGTATTTTAAAGAAAGACAGAATACTGCGATAAAAATGACACTGTCGCTCAAAAAATTGTGATTTCGAGCCAATTGACTGTAGTTGATAGTTAATTATTTAGAATCGTGTCGATGAATCTTTGTCAAAAACTAACAAAATTATCAACAATGTCCAGAGACGATTTCATGATTAAATGAGTAAAATTTAATATCGGATTAAAATAATACAAAGCTTTATATTATCCAAATTTTCTTTCGAAAATCGTCCAATTTCAATTAAGTGACATCCGCTTTTCTGTGATAATAATTTGTCAAGAAATTCACCGTGATGAAGATTTAATTTTGTATTTCATACATGCAAAGTTTCAATGCAATATGTTTCGTATTATTGTTTTTATTGCATTTTGAATGTGAAGGTTTGTGATGCCATTTTCCCTGTTAGGCACGGTCCATTTGATATTCTGGGGGGGGGCTTGGGTTTTTTTCGAAAAAAATAATTTTGCTCTCAATTTTGATGAAAAAAATAAATTTACTTATGGTGTGACAGAAAAAAATAATCTTGCTCTTACAAATAATCTGAATTTGAAGAATTACCATGAAATTTCGCCAAAATTCTTGAAAATTTTCCGGCTCGCTTCGCTCGCCGCAGTTTTCAAATTGTATCAAAAATTTTTGGCTCGCTTAGCTCGCCATAGTTTTCTATCAAAACATTATTCACTAATAGCATCTTAACTTCAGATATTTGAAGATATCAAAAGTTATACATGTATGTAAATGAAAAAGGACTTCCTTAAAAGCTTAAATATATTATTAATATCTATGTATTGCTGTTAATACACGTTGCATGTATCTCATAGAGTCATGTTCTTGTAAGATTGGAAGGAGAACTTCAGTTATTCACCAATTTACAATTTTAAGTAACATTTAAAAAATTGTCTAGGAGAAGTTCCCCTCAGACCCTCTTATACATGTTATATACATGTACCTTATATAAAATATTGAGAATTGTATTGTAAAAATCTTTTATCTCTCTGTTTTAAAGTGAATTGAATACAATGTACTTGCATAAAAATAAACTAATATATTAATATCTAGAGTTTGGAGTAAAAATATAAATAATTTCTATTGATAAAACACAAACATCACTTTGTTAAAAAAATTTCCTTGCTCCAACTTTGCCAGAAAAAAATAATTTTGCCCCGGTCTGGGGCGAAAAAATAATCTTGCTCTGACAAAAAACCCAAGCCCCCCCCCCCCCCCCCCCTGAATATCAAATGGACCATGCCTTAACGTCGAAATTACGTCGTGGTTTGCTCATGGATAAAACTCCCAAAGTCCACAATTCCGAAAATCGCCATAATTTCTTCAAATGACACCGAAAATGATTCAAACTTCATCAGGATACTCAAATGTATATATCAATCAGCGTATCAAATGTTTTAATGAAGTTAAGACTGTGCTTTTCCTAGGAAGTCAGAAAACAATTAATGCCGCCGTCATCTGGGTGTTCAAACCCTCCTTAATGGATGGGATGTGTGATAGAATATTACATAACATCCCCTCTTTATTCTGTCTTAAATTTTTGTTTGGGTAAGTGAGTTTCCTTGCTGGGTAATCCCATTTTCAGTTCCGTTCACACGACAAATTTAATGCGCATTACTTTAATTCGCATTAGATTTAATGCGCATTAGAATTTGTCGTGTGAACGCAAAGTGAATCTAATTCGCATTAAATCTAGTGCATGTGTATATGATGTACTGAAGTTCTACAGTTTGTATAAATCACAACTTCACAATTTTAACCACCCTTGGACCTCGAATCATAGAATAAGAGGCCAAAATACTATTTAGTTTGTTATGCAATGAAACGTGTCTTTTGACTTACGTAAAGCAAAAGTTGTACTGTGACGTCATTTTATCTCATAATGACGTCATGTGTCATTCTTGAGTCTTGATGGAACTCAACTTACGATGATGAAAAAAAATTTGAAAAATACAATGAGTTGGCATAAATTCTACCCTTTATGGTTTGAAAATGCGTATCTAATTCGCATTAAAATAATGTGCTTCAAATCTAATGCGAATTAGATTTAATTAATGCGCATTCATGTGAACAAGGCATTATAAACTGTTGGTAAAGTGCTTTCAGAATTAAGTCCTAGAACACTGAAAAGTTATTTATATTGTATCACTGCATGCAGAAACATTGCTTAAAGACTTTTGAAAAACTTGTGAAACTCGATCACTAAAATAACTTTTAGTTATATTTTGAGTAAAGGAAGTCGCTATGATCTGTACCTTGTGTCCATTTCAACTTGAGGCCATTGCACAGGCTCACATGTATGGGGGACAGGGGGTACCTACCCCCTCCCTCCACCACCTCCATCCCCCTCCTTTTCACCCTTCCCTTACCTCCCCCTCCCACCCCCTCCTACCCCCTCCCTTCCATTTTTCCCTTCCCTCCCTCCTCCCTCCCCCCTTTTTCCCTCCTCCTGCCCCCTTCCTCCCACCTCCCTTTCACCCTGTCAACCCCCTCATGTATAGCATGTGCACTCTGTACAAGATCAACGTCTTTTGCTAGCCATGAATTTTTTGTCTTTTATTAAATGATCAGGAGCTATTGCCAATTTTGCTTATCTCTGATTGGTGGAGATGCTGTTTGATAGAGTGTACGTCAGAGTGAGTTGACCGCTAACGCTCCATAGCGGTCTATTCGGGATTAAAGCGTGCGTTGATTTTTGTTGTGTTGGATCTTTGACTTTGCGTATCATTACTATGCAAATGTTAATCAAATCCTGATAATTCAACAAAGCTGTTATTGACTTTTGATTTTGGTCTACTCATGACTATACAGACCTGCAAGTCAGGCATTGGTTAACCTCGGCCTTCGGCCTCGGTCAACCAATACCTGACCAGGTCTGTATAGTCACGAGTAGACCTCATCAAAAGTCAATAATTGTATAGAGTTGGAACGGTAAAACACATATAGTGGTTCATGTATAATATTAGTTATTAGATTAGTTACTGACCGTCTACAGAGATTTATCGAATTGATAAAATCCATAGAAGGCGAGGCTAATGATCAACACGACAAACCTCTGTGGACAGTCTGTAACGAACCTAATAACTGTTTTTTTCTGTCGAGGACCAAAATATCCATAATATATCTTTGTGGAAAAATTGCCATTCAAAGTGACCTTTTACTTGTGAATTCATTTATATGGCAATGCCGGAATTCAGCTTAATTATGGTCTACAGAAATGTTTAAAAACAGCATGCACATCATGGATGCGATTTATTTACTCTTGATTGGGTCAAACTAGTCCGAGGCAAAATAATATAAAATATTTTCCTTTCGTTTCAGCACATAGTGATGGGAATCACAACGATGACTATGGAAATACTACGATAATGGAAGAGAAAATGGATAGAGAGAGCCTGAAAAAGGATATTTGGAATTTGGTAAGTAATACAATTGAAACGCTGTGAGAAGGGATTTTTTGGGGGGGAGGGAGGGGGTTAAGCTTTTTTTCTTTTTTTCTGAACTTGATAATTTTTCATTAAAGCCAAAGCTATTGTAATCTGGAAGTTTTGTAAGTTTTATATACTTGGATATTTTATGTTTTGTTTAAACTACTTGAGTCACATTTTTTTTTCGCGAAGTGTAACACTTCCCCCCTACCACCCCACCCCCACCCCTTTAAAAAATCAATTTGTTCCTCCTTAATGCACTGCAGTTTACAGTTTATTAATGTACTGATTACCTGCTTTCAATTGCTTAATGCCTTGCATTTTCAATTTCACTTCCTCCTTTAAGACCTTAAAAACCATTAAAAAACACTCCATTACATATGTCATAACTTTTGAATGACAATGAAGGGATCAGACTTTCATACACATATTTTTCATGTGTACCTGTATTCCGTATACATTGTACAGTGCATATATTTTTGACCTTGTGACCTTGACTTTGTAATTTGACCTTCTTACTCGGTGATAAACAATAATGAGCTCTGAAACCACAACTGTTCATATTTCTTTTTGTGTCGCCTGCGAATCATAGCGGCACTTAGGGATCACTGTTCGTTGTCCATCTGTCTGACTCACCCCATAACTTTTGATTGGTAAGTGATAAGGATTTGAAATTTCACATCTGTATTCCTTGTGACAAAACCTTTCTACACATACCATAATTTTTGACCTAGTGAACTTGACCTAGATCTTTTTATATTTATATACCTCTTGACTTTATCGATTCATATTTATACATTTCTTTCCCAGGTTGACAAGATAAATCACTTATCTGACCAGTGTATTTTACTGCACTACAACAGTGAGACTTGTGAGGTCATACCGTACTATACCAGTGTGGGCGTGAAGAACCTACAAATCTACCCAAAATTTTACGTCAATTTCAGCAAGCTGTGTCACGGTAAGAATGATGTCATCTATTACTGGCTTAAGAACCAAGGATCTTTTCGAATAATATTTATAAGGAGTTTGAGTCCAAGCAATTTCTAATATTAGGAGGCAATGATTCGATAGGTAGTGCTGGACGAAGCACCAAATATTTCCGTGCTTCGAAATTAGCAATGTCGGTTTGATTAATCTTTTGATGCTGAGGTGAACCGATGTTTTTGATGAATCGACATAGCATTGCAGATTTTGATTCGGTTCAGACGTAATTTAGCAAAGTAAACTGAAGCCAAATAGTGACCAGAAAATGTTTGAAATAGCTTAGAAATTATATTTAAGAAGACCAGAAAGTAAGAAAAGAGCTTACAGTCACTTCTCGGACCAATTTACGTGTACTCCCCCTCCCCCCGCCCTTGTAGACCTCCCATGAAAAGGAAAGTGAAAGAAGATATCGCTTTCCATGACCTGGTCAGATGAAGCTTTGTACAAGCAGCAACCAGAATAAACAGGGATTGTAGCTATGAAATATGATGTAAGGAAAGCTATATATGTCCACTGAAATATTTACTGTGAAGCCTGCCAATACTTGGTTGTTGAAAAATGAGTTGTTGAACTTTGCATTTCTTCTCACAGTACATGATGTTGTGTTGGAGCACATGCATGTAAAACTGATAACTTTTTTTTTAAATACATATACCCACATATTCTTTAGAAATATGCAAATTATAATGCTGAATAAAGTTAGACTTAAGTGATGGGTTTGTCAAATCAGTTTAGATTTTTTTTTCATTTTTGTGAAATTAAATTATCCATTTAACATATTATTTTGTTCGTTATCTCGACTCATTCAAACGAACCGACTCAAAATTAAACGCACCGAGGCCTTGTGATTCGAAACCGAACCGAAGGATACCTGAATCGTCCCAGCCCTTTTGATTGGTTGATGCAAGCATATTATGCGCTGTGTATGACTGGTCGAGCAAGACAAACTTGATTATTTTCCTCAATAGAAGGGCAATCAGATTCTTATCTTGAAAAAGAAAACTTGGCGACTATGCGTACATTTAGTTGGTTTGTCTTGTCAAGAATCTTGGACATGGATAAAACGGCCGGGTTAGCACATTGGTTGTGCGCTCGCTTGCTTCTCACCTCTTCCGTCTCGGGTTCGAATCCCAGATTCGGCGAAGTGTCTTATGTGGGAGGGTAGGTGGTCCCCCACCCAGGCCTCTGCAGGGGGTTTTCCTCCGGGTACTCCGGTAATTCCTCCTGCTCCTTGGACCCCCTCATGCCAACATCTGAGCCAACGTGATACATTAGTATGAGTTTGTAACTTGTTTGTTAAACGTTGTCAAATAAATAAAGTTTAAATTAAGATTGGACATGTTGGAAGAGAAATCAGAGTTTCAGGTATTTTTATCGAAAGGCCAAAAATGTTTGTCATCTTGTTTTCTCTCTAGCCGTAGGTTCCCTCCACTACTTTACGGTTCACAATGTGTATTGTAATGAAGCCCTTTGTGGAATACGATGCGCCCAATTAAGCAGTCCAGGAGAATACTAAAAATAGTAATATTACTTAAAACTGTAATATTACTGTTAACAATAATCCCTGAAATTATTGAAAACAGTAATGTTGCCACCCTATATTACATATTTCTGTAATATAGACAGAGGAAAGTTTTAAAGCCACTAGTACAGTTTATATCATACAATTCTTTTACTCAACAACAAATTCATTAAATATGAAAAAAAAAAATCCTCTGAAAAGTGAAAACAATGTCCATTTGGAACCTATTTTTCACTTTTTCTTCTTTCTGAAATCACATTTTCTTCAAGTATGTTGAGGAAAAAATTTTCCTGATGTTCTGAATAATTTTTTAGTGTACATTTGAGTGAGATACAACTCCTAATCACCCTCAATTCTCCCCGAATCCACTGGTATAAGAGCGAACTGACCATCTAAATAGTATTACTACTTACAGTAATATAAAGAGATAAATTTCAAAGAAAGATAACTCCAATTTAATTTATATTATTGTTTTTAGTAATATTACTGTTTCCAGTATTCTCTTGGACTGTTAAGAGATGAAGATGCCACTAGTGAGAATAATTTTCATCAAGTGCTTAGATATAGGTCCACTTGTGCCTCTTGTTTTATCTCTACTTGTATCTGTCGGAAAATCTATTGTGAAAGTAATTTTAATTTCAGATCATGAAGCTTTGAAGACTTCAGACAGTCAGAGTGAAACATCCATCTCACAGGAGGACAAAAGCGAGCCTGTAGGTACGGAGGAAAGGGAAGGATCGTTAGATCTAAATAACAAAACCAGTCCCGTCTCACATTCAGCAATCGGAAGTCAAGATGGGGGAACGTTCTTTGTATGGAGTGATCAACCGATTCCACAGTGGAGCAGTGAAAATGGTGTACAAAGTGATAAAACTGATAGTGCACCATTAAGGAACAATAGTGAACCATTAACCAAAGAAAATGCACCATTAAGTGTACCATTGAGTGACATAAAAGTGGAAAAAGATGCAGAAAATTCAGGTTCAAAAAGTTGTTCACATGTAAAGGAATTAGATACGGGTGAGAAGGAATATGGATGTATGTCGACAAAGGAAGCAATTACTGATGTGTCGAATAAAGATAGTGATGAAAATAGGATTGGGGCGACGTGTGGTGGGATAAAAATAGAAAAAGACGAAAAGGTAGACAATGTAAGTTTTGGAAGTACGATTTTAAGGGAAAACGAGATAAAAGTAGAGATGGATGAAGAGGCGGAAAGTGGAAGTTACGATAGTGTTACGTTGAACGACGGGACTAGAAATGAAGTCGGACCAATTCGTATGACTAAGAGGGCACATGGAATATGTGATAGAGATGATAGTGAAGAAATGATAGGTGAATTCCAGGGTCAGAGTGGAAAGAAACGTAAATATATCGAGCCTTGTGATAATTGTCAGAGAGAATCTGGACAAGGAAACGGAGACGGTGAAGTCATAGGTAATAGTTTGGTCTTTTCAGAATTTGAAATTTGTTCTTCCAACATAGAATGGTACCTGACATGAATTAATTGTAAATTCATAAAATTTTAGCGTAAAAAGAAGGGAAAATCCTTTAAATACGACATTTCTGTAGGAATTTTACTACCTCCAGGCTTTCTACTGTTCCTACTTTTTCCTAATATTTCCTACTTTTCCTACTTTTTTATTTTGATCCTATTTTTTCCTACTTTTTCTTCAAAACCTCCTACTATTCCTACTTTTTCATCTCAAAAGTAAGAAATTACTTGCTTCACTTGTCGTCGACATCTGATTAAAAGTTTTTTATAAATTTCGGGCTCGCTTCGCTTGCCCATTCTGTATATTTTACATGAAAAATCAATCTCCCCTTATCATGCTTATTTCTCTTTGTGATTTCTTCAAAAATGAACATTACCAGTCTACAATCATTGCTTACTGTGAATTTGTGTGTCATACTTACTGAAAATTGTTGCTAAAACTTAGTAAAAGTGATGGAAAATTTCCTATTTTTCCCCTATTAATTCCTACTTTTTCCTATTTTTCTCCAATTTTTTTTCATTGACTATTCCTACTTTTTTCCTACTTTTTCATCAAGGTAGAGTAGAAAGCCTGTACCTCATAATGCGTTTATGTCATATTCCCAGCACTGTCCTAATTTTGAATACGGAAGTTCACAAATACTTCTAAGCAAGATTATACGAATGTTCTCGTGCACTCTTTGATTGTTCTCCATTGTTTTGATGTCATCAATTTACTTGGGCAGAAAAGTTGCAAAAGTTTTGAACAATGGTTTAGGTAGGTGACTAAATGCAAATCAGAACGGACTTGCTGCACCTGCTGTAGTTGCGATCTTTCATATTTACTCTGTATAATAAAAAGAAGGAATACATGTATTTATATTATAGATTTTTATGACCTTACACAAAATATAGTGTAGTTCACAGAAATCTTGAAAACTTCCGTGGAATGTAAAACATTTGGGGTTTTTTTTTTTTTAGCTCACCTGAGCGAAGCTCAAGTGAGCTATTGTCATAGCGCGCCGTCCGTCGTCTGTCCGTCCGTCTGTCCGTCGTCGTCGTCTGTCCGTCCGTCTGGCATAAACTTTTAACATTTTCAAAATCTCCTCTGCAACTGCTGCACAGAATTTCACGAAACTTCACAGGAAGGAAGTACTCAATGCCCTCTACCAAGTTTGTGTGTTTCGAGCCGATCTGAAATCAAAGATGGTCGCCACAGGCTCTGATTGGCTGACACATTTTCGACATCTCCTCTGCAACCGCTGCACAGAATTTCATGAAACTTTACAGGAAGGAAGTACTCAAGGTTCTCTACCAAGTTTGTGTTTTTTGTGCCGATCGGTCAACAAATATGGCCGCCGAGGGCTCTGATTGGCTGACACATTTTCGACATCTCCTCTGCAACCGCAGCACAGAATTTCATGAAACTTTACAGGAAGGAAGTACTCAAGGTCCATTACCAAGTTTGTGTTTTTCGTGCCGATCGGTCAACAAATATGGCCGCCAAGGTCTCTGATTGGCTGACACATTTTTGACATCTCCTCTGCAACCACTGCACAGAATTTCATGAAAATTTACAGGAAGGAAGTACTCAAGGTTCTCTACCAAGTTTGTGTTTTTTGTGCCGATCGGTCAACAAATATGGCCGCCGAGGGCTCTGATTGGCTGACACATTTTCGACATCTCCTCTGCAACCACTGCACAGAATTTCATGAAAATTTACAGGAAGGAAGTACTCAAGGTCCTCTACCAAGTTTGTGTTTTTCGTGCCAATCGGTCAACAAATATGGCCGCCGAGGGCTGTGATTGGCCGACACATTTTCGACATCTCCTCTGAAACCGCTGCACAGAATTTCATGAAACTTTACAAGAAGCAAGTACTCAAGGTTCTCTACCAAGTTTGTGTTTTTTGTGCCGATCGGTCAACAAATATGGCAGCCGAGGGCTCTGATTGGCTGACACATTTTCGACATCTATTCTGCAACCGCTGCACAGAATTTCATGAAACTTTACAGGAAGGAAGTACTCAAGGTCCTCTACCAAGTTTGTGTTTTTCATGCCGATCGGTCAACAAATATGGCCGCTGAGGGCTCTGATTGGCTGACACATTTTTCGACATCTCCTCTGCAACCGCTGCACAGAATTCCATGAAACTTTACAGGAAGGAAGTACTCAAGGTCCTCTACCAAGTTTGTGTTTTTGGTGCCGATCGGTCAACAAATATGGCCGCCGAGGGCTCGGATTGGCTGACACATTTTCGAAATCTCCTCTGCAACCATTGCACAGAATTTCACGAAACCTTGCAGCAAGTAAGTACTCAAGGTCCTCTGCCAAGTTTGTGTTTTTCTTGTCGATATGGATGTCAAGGGCTTTGATCTGTAGAATTATTTTTGTGACTTTTAACCTTTGTCTGCAACTCAGGTGAGCGATGTGGCCCCATTGGGCCTCTTGTTTTTTGATCAAAATGATATTTAGTGTGAGTTCTAATCGGATCAAAGAAAAATTTATTGGTATATCCAATACTTTTCAGGAACTCTGAGTTCATGCTGAATATACATGATAAAACTTTACAAATTTAGTTAACCCATATTTTCAGGTGCTCAAATCATCAGTACAGCAGCTGGGTCATGCTCTGGCCTACAAGCACTACCTCATACGACAAGCCAAAAAAGGTATGTAACTTTTCATAACCTCTTACATGTCCGAGATACAAGACCTCTCAATATAAGAGTCTGGCTTGAACGCTTGAATCAATAGGAAGTGTACCAGATTGTGAAACTTTCCGTGCTCTCCTCCCATATTTGGGGTCATCTACACAACTTCAACTACACAATTGATTTCTTGGTGATGTTGTGGCAGTTTTGAGCAACAGGTCAAAAGATAGCAGAAAAACATCAGGCAACATCTCAGCAAAATAAACGTCTCAGCAACACAGGCAAACACCTCAGCAACACAGGCAAACACCTCAGCTACATGGTCAATTATCCTCAGCAACACAGGCAAACACATCAGCAACATAGGCGAACATGCAACACATCAGCAACATAGGCAAACATCCCTGATAACACAGGCAAACACCTTAGCAACATAGGCAAACATCCTCAATAACACAGGCAAACACCTCAGAAACATAGGCAAACACCTCAGCAACATAGGCAAACACCTCAGCAATGCAGGTAAACATCCTCAGTAACACAGGCAAACACCTCATCAACATACCCAAACTTCCTCAGCAACATAGGCAAACACCTCAGCAACACACGTAAACTTCCTCAGCAACATAGGCATACACCTCAGCAACATAGGCTAACTTCCTCAGCAACATAGGCAGACACCTCAGTAACATAGGCAAATACCTCAGCAATGTAGACAAACACCTCAGCAACACAGGCAACACATCATGAACATACGCAAACTTCCTCAGCAACATACGCAAAATTCCTCAGCAACATAGGCAAACACCTTAGCAAAACAGGCAAACACCGCATCAACATACGCAAACTTCCTCAGCAACATAGGCAAACACCTCAGCAAAACAGGCAAACACCGTATCAACATACGCAAACTTCCTCAGCAACATAGGCAAACACCTTAGCACAACAGGCAAACACCCCAATAATATTGGCAAACACCTAAACAACACAGTAAAGCATCAAATCAATACCTATATACATATACAAATAATTAAGAACATAGGTTACATCTCAACTGCACAGACAAATATCTTAGCAGTACATTCAAAGTACGTTAAAATATAAGCAAAACACCTAATTATTTTTTCAGTAACAAAGATAACACCCCAAAAATCGTAGTAAAGTACACCGGCAACACAAACATGTTGTAGGTACCTTAACAACTGATGCAAACACCTCAGTAACACATGCAATCTCCTTAACAATTCAGGCTACATCCCTACATCAGGTCAGAGTCACTTTAGCAACATAAACTCCTGACCAGTACTTGAGTAACACAAACAAACTTCTCAATAGCACCTCCGTAACACAGACAAACACCTTAGCAATACCTATTATTATAAACCCCGCAAACGAAGTTTAGGGGTTATATAGTAATCACCCTGTCTGTCTGTCTGTCTGTCCGTCCGGTTAAGAGGTTTTGAATGTGGATTTTTTTTAGAATTTTAATGGTAGGCTTTTCATATTTCATACACACATACACCATAAAGAGTACTACAGTTTGGTATCATGACTTTTGACCTTGTGACCTTGACTTTGGACTTATGTTACAGTTTAAGTTAAGAAGATTTGAAAGCAGATTTGTTGCATACTATAAATGGTAGGCTTTTCATATTGCATCATATAAAATAGACTAAGTCCCATTTATAAAAAAAAAACTTCCTGCGGGGGGAATAATTCGTCCACTTTAGGGCAGTTCTAGCTGTATGCTGCCAAAATTTTATGAAGGGGTCTCGCCCCTTGGTCTTATATATTATTCAACTTTAAGGTGATAATATTTTGACTTTGTAATCCTCCTAAACTCTTTGATGGATTTCAACATATGCGACATGTGAAATATGTGAAACATTGTCACTTGAAAAATCACATGTGTCACGTAGATCTGCATGGATGAATAGGAATGCGGAACATTTTCTGTCAAGGAGATGTGGCCCTGGACTTAAAAAATCCTATGTTTAAGGCAATGCTCTTCTGTCTTTGCAACATGATCCCCATATAGAATGATTGATAGATTTCACCTAGTTGCACATTACTTGCATAAACCGTTTAAGCAGAAATTTTTGGGAGATACTTATTTTTGCTACATGTATATTCCATAGTAATTTCAAAATGAAAAAAGTAAGAATTAACAAAAAACTACCTCCACAAATTTTCAAAAATTGTATATTCAGCATTTTCTCCATGCAAGTGAACGTGTTACATGCACTTGTCTCAAGAAGATGCACTTTTAGTTGCTATCTGAAGATTATGACCTTTAGCACTTTTCCTAAACTGTCTTAAATTAATCATTTACACATCATTACATCATGAATCAGGGGCGTAGCGAAGGTGTTTTTGATGTGGACATCTACAGAAGGGTTTTACCCAGAACGTGAACAGTGTCGAAGGGGGAGGGGGTAACCAGACACTTTGATTTGCAAGACTGGAAGGGCCGATTGGGAGGAGAGTATGATAGAATGTTTCCCCCTCTCATTGATGGGGTTCTAGGCCTTCCCTGAGAAAAATATTACCAAAAAAGGAGCAAGATGGAGGACTTTGAAGCGTAAATTTGAATTAAATTTAAAAGGGAACAGGCGTATGATTGGGTGTCAGCAAAACATGAAGAAAACTTTCTGTATGAACATGAAATTTCTATCCAAACAAGTGCCTCCAGATACAGAAATTGGACATGTCAGCCCTGTATCCTTCCCACTCAACCCCTTGCACTTTGATGGCGATCATTGTGTGCAAATTCGAATGTATATGTATAAACTTTGAATTTTGAAAAAAATGAATTCAAATCAATGGTTTCTAGAGTGTCTTAATCATATTAATTTGGGTATTTCTATAGAGTAGTTTGCTTAAAAAAACGCGTCATAATCATCCCCTTCTTTTATAAACTGCCGAGGGATGCACTTTCTTTTCTTCTTTTTGCAAAAACGATGATTACATGTGAATCATAGGAAGAAAAACAAAAAATCTATTAAGATTGACAAAATGCAATGTTTATCACATTCATTCTATTATCTTCTTTTCGAGTAATGAAAATTTGTAATCATGAAAAAACCAAACCTGATTTTGCACAAAAATTGCAAAATTTGATACTTGCAAAAGTTTCTGATTATGCGGTAGTTCTGATGCAGTTTCACCTATATGTAGTCTCACATTACTTGCACATCGTTCTGATACTGCCTTGAACATTGCCAGTGTGACATGTAGGAGTCACTTTGTCTGGTGTCTGTAGGTTCGTTTGTCTTGTTTCCACACATATACTATTGAATTTGAAGACATTTTACATTGTATACTAAGTATAGCTATTTTCTACATCTACCTGTTAGCCAATCAGGATTCTAAAAATAAAATTACATTCTTTACATAATTAGGATTCAAAATCTTGTCTTTTAGTGCAATGCCTTTTCAGAATTCAAAGCCTAATCCTAAACCCATTGTATTGAAACTTAGCTACAGCCGGCAGAGCACGGACTGTATTATGCACGTCCTCTTTTTATATCCATTTACATATTCATCTGTGTTGCTTGGACCCCTGTGTTTAACGGTCTTGTGTGTGTGTGGTCATCTAACAGTGAGGAGGTTGTTTTACACCATAATTGTGCGTTCTTCGAGACCTCTGGGAAATCGGAATAGTGGGAGGGTTGTGCGCACGTAATCCAGGATAACCACACCGTCTGCTATTTACGTGGCAGATGGCCGTCCTAAGTCGACACCGGTTGCTCATTGGTCTCGTTGGTTTATGTGTAGTCTTTTATGTTTCATGTTTCTATGTTGTGAGTTGGTGTTCCTTGTCCCTTTTGCGTCTCTTTCTGTGGGTGTCCTGTGTTTTTTTTGCATGGGTGTTTTGGGATTTTGCTGTGGGTGCTGCAACCTGGTGTTGTTGGAGATCCCCTCCTTTCTTTTAGCAAAATGTTTCATTCAAGTAATGCATACTAACCCCACGTCAATATTAGTGATGCTGAAAAGTGCTAGTCCGAAGGATTTGACAGGCATACTTTCATTCGGACTGGCAAAAAGTTCAAAGTTTTGCTCAAAATACTTTATTCAGACTGGCAACATTTTCAAATGACTGGCATGCCTTAAAAGTTTTCAACATCTCTGCAATATTATTAGCCGACTGAAGTTATTAGAATGACTTGTGAAATGTTTATCTGACAAAAATCCGATTTTACTGATGCAAATACATGTATATAATTCTTAATCAAATACATGTATATAATTCTTAATGTGTTTCACGATTATAATCTATTACCAAAATCATAATCGATTATCATAATTGGTCAGAATCTAATGACGATGTTGCTGACATCGGCGATTATCCGCACAACACTGCCCACAGCCTATTGCATTCTCACTCTCAGAGTTTTGGCTCTCTCGGTGTTATATTTGGTAATACATTATAGTAACGCTTTGATTGGTTGAATTCCCTGTTTAACTCACAGCAGAAGATGAAGTTTTCTTGTGAGCTTGCCCGCAGTATCTTACAAAAAATGATGGAGGAGTAGGTTCCTGAAATGGGGGCCAAATTAGGCAAAAAGGATAGCCGGACCCGAATTAAAACATGTAAAAGACGTGTAAACCTACTAAACGGCATGCAGTCACCTTATTCTATTCGGTAGATTCATGGCATAGGTCCTATTCTGTTCTTTAGATTGACAGAGGAGGATTGTGCTGATACCATAGTAGTGCCACAGGTTGGGGAGAAATTTGACTTTGAGTCGGCTGATGAAGGCGACGACTCAACTCAAAAAAGGCTTAATCAGCTAGCAGTTGGTTTATTTCAAAGATATCTACAAAAGAGATCATGTGCTACCAATTTCGAGGAGTTTGGTGTTCGAGAACTAGACAAATGGTTGTCTGCGTTTTATACTGATTTCCGCAAGAGAGACGGAACTCATTATACAGCCGACTACCTGTCCAAAATCCGGAATGGCTTGAACAGATATTTGAAATCTCATCCATTTGATACATGCTTTGACATTATTAAAGATCATGAGTTTAGAAACTCCAATTTAAAGTACCAAGCTGTGAGGAAAGAGCTGAAGAAGTTATGTTGTAAGAGATCCATCATTGCCAATACCGCTTCAGACGCTTTGTCTGTAGCTGGTACCGTCATTGCAGATGAAGATATCAAGAAACTTTATTCATCTCGGCATTTATCAACTTCTACCCCACAAGGACTCTACAATAAAGTGCATTTTGACATCAGGTTTTATTTTTGCCGCGATTGGAGGGAGTTGACTTACATGACAAAGTCCACATTCACAGTTAAGAGAGACCAAGTGTCTGGACTACAGTTTGTGACAAGAACAGAAGACCATCGAACATGGATAGAAGGACTAGACGACCAAAAGGCATCAGAAAAAATGATAGAGTCTCCAGGTAGGATTTACTAGATTGATCCAGATTAAACACTACTACATGTACCTGTAGTTAAATTAAGTTAATAACTTTGAATCAACTACCTTCAGCAAAAATATATGTGTTTGTATAATTACTTGTACAACGTCTTTGTATATCAGCTAAAATTATCCTCTGCTCCCCCATAAAATATGGTATGTGCAAGTGTTTGTAAGGAATATTTATTCTGAGTATGGCGTTTGAACTGGCAATTTGTCTTTAACTGGGCCAGTGGCAAATACCTCCCCTCCCCCACAAAAAAAGATTGACATCATATGGTCTGTGCACGTGTTTGTCAGGAACATTTATACTGAGTATGACGTTTGAATTGATCATTCTGACAAAGCTTTTGTATTTAACTGGCAATAAAATAACGACAGATTTACGCAATGTGGTATGTGCACATGTTTGTCAGGAATATTTATATTGAGTATGGTGTCTGAACTGGTCATTCTGATAAAGCTTTCATATTTATCAGGCAAATGAAAAAAGAGTGACGTCATATGGGCAGTCATTTCTACCAAGTATGGTGTTTGAACTAATCGTTTTGATACAGTAAAGCTGTCGTATTTAACTGACAAGAATTGACGTCATATGGTCTTGGCATGTGTTTGTCTGTAACACATATAGTGTGTATGGTGTTTGAACTGATCTTTCTAATATAATGAGATAAGGAAGATCCTGACAACAATCTCAACAGAACTCACAATAGAGCACCAAATTGAGCATCGACGGACCCCTAGCAAACTAGAGGTGGTACCAGGTGCCCGGGAGGAGTAAGCATCCCCTGTTTGGCTAGCCGCACCCGCAGTCTATGTTCACGCACGCAAATGAAAACGATATCTTTAAAACATGCAACTTTTGTATTCAACTGGCAAAAAAAAAACCCCCCAAAAAGATAGACTTTGAATGGTCATATGGTCTGGGTATGTGCTTGTCAGGGATATTTACTAAGTGTGACGTTTGAACTGATCATTCTGATAAAGTTTTCGTATTTTTTTAAACTGGAAAAAAAAAAAAAAAAGATTGACGTCATTTGGTATGTACATGACTGTGTTTGTCAGGAATATTTATACTGAGTATAGAGTTTGAACTGGTCATTCCGATAAAGTTTTCGTATTTAACTGTCAAAAACAATAAAATATTGACATCATAGGGTTTGTGTATGCATTTGTTTTGGATATTTATACTGAGTATAGTGTTTGAACTGATTATTCTGATAAAGTTTTCGTATTTAACTGACCAAAAAAAAAAAAAAAAAAAAAAAAACACACGCACACAACAAAAGATTGATGTCATGTGGTCTGGGCATATGTTTGTCTATATTTATACTGAGTATGACATTTGAAATGATTCTGATAAAGTTTTCATATTTAACGGGCAAAAAAAATAATAATTAAAAAACCCCACAACAAAAGACTGACGTCATACGGTGTGGGCATGTGTTTGTCAGGAACATTTATACTGTGTATTGTGTAATAGATAATTTCCCAGTAGATTCATCCGGCGGACAGACACCAGACATCACAAATTTTCGCGATATTTTCATTGTGACGTCAGAATGAAAAACATGACAACACATCAATATGCTTCTGGACGGTGCGATCAGATGTGTCGTCACAATGGAAAAGTTTGCCAAATGATGTGATGTCTGGTGTCTGTGTGTATAAAACCAAGGTTAGGAACGGTCATCTTTTATCTTGAAAATGGACTATTGCCTAATTGCCTTTTGATTTTCCGTACGTTGTTAACCTTCTGTGACCCTGTTACCTTGATGCTGTGCCTCAACTACTCTAAGAAGTAATTAACCAGCTCAGTCTTATGATGGGTCAGCTTTTGAAAATTTTCAATTTCAGGCTCACCACTATGCCCAGTGGCCTCCTACGTGAAATATGTCGGGAAACTTAATCCACGATGCGACAAACTATGGCAGCACGTTAAAACTACATTTATCGAGAGTTTGGAAAAAGAAAAGACTTGGTACTGTAACCAACAAGTGGGGAAAAAGACTATGCAGTCCTTCATGTCAGACCTCAGTGCTGTGTGCAACCTTAGCAAGTCTTTTACAAATCATTCCATAAGGACAACGGGACTGAAAGTGATATCTGGTGATCATCAATCATGCACAAAAGACACTGTATTCTATGTTAAGCGTCTTCAAATTCAATAGCATCATTTAATTTGCAGCATGGATCAGACATGCACGTTTCGGGAACTTAACCCTCGTCAGTGATGTCTGGTCCATGCTGAAAATTTATCTACTTTTAAATGATGCTATTAATGAATTTGAAGACGTTTAACATCAACATCTCTATCACGTAACATGAAACAAGTGAATTGTAGTTATTAATGTCTTTGTAATTATCAGCAGCATATTATGATTTTTTCGTTCCATGTGATACTGAATAGGAAAATAATTTTTCAAATACTTGAAATGAATAAAAAGAATTGTGTACAATCAGTGTTCAGAAGTCTTCTATTTTAGCTCACAGCAGAAACTTAATCAGAATTGCTTCCATAATGCACTATATGTGCGTATGGAATTTTGGGGTTATACTGGAATCTGCATGAATATCTGTCCGTTCGTCTGTCCGTCGTCCGTCCATCATCTACATTCAGAATTCTGGATTTTTTTCCACAATTGTAACAGAAATTTAGCTGAACTCTTGTATGGAATTCTCGTGTTCAGTGATAAACTACATGTACAAATATAATTTGAGTTTTGTTGTTATCGACTTTTATTTGACAGAGGTACAACCCTTCTACTTTCAAATAATGAACAATGTTCAGGATTATTATCATCAATATGCAGGCAACATATGTATCAGTACCTTCCCCAAAATAAAATCAGCGTCATTTGTCAGCTGTCCGTCTGCCTCATTTTAGTAGATTATATACGTCTATATAGATATTTTCTACCGGAAAATCCATGTAGCAACTTGAAGAAATGAAATATGGATAATGACCACATCCCTATATACAGCACAAAATCGATAATTCAGAAAATCATAAACCGAAGGCATACAAAATCAGGATAAAACAGGAACCAAAGCAAACAAACAAAAACCTCCACCCCATGAAAAGAAGCGAACTCCCGATATGGGAATGAGACCAGGTGCCCAGGAAGAGTCAGTATCTCTTGCTTGCATGCAAAACCCGTCGCTTCAATTCGGTAGAATATTCACATTCGGTTACTTCCATTTTGGAGGATATAAAGTATAAATCTTTGGTTGGACGGTCAAATTGTCTATGACAGAAATCATCCACCATTCTGGAGAGTGGGACATCATAGTGTATGACGAGTTCCCCATATCGACCGCAGAACTTCCTCAGTGACGATCGATGTTTGTCGGTCACAAACGTATTCATGACTGAGAAGCTTATCTGAAAGACGCCAAGCTCTCAAAATAAAATATGTTTATTTGGTACTTGCTCTTGCATAGCTTATCAACTGAGATATGAACACACCATGTGCATGCGATGAAGGGATATTGCTACTCAGGAAAGGAAAGTTTGTATATTTCGTATTCGAACATTTTTCCTTGGGATTCTGCCTGTTGATTATACGGACAAGTTCCAACTCTGAAGAAATTTTCAAACCAAATTAAATGCACCAGACACGTGTTTCGGTTATTAAATCCTCATCAGTGATGCTTCCAGCCAAAATGATTTTCAGACACAGCAAAAATTCTTTTCAGTAGCGCCCTCTGGTTTTATTCTTTTGAATTTAAATTTGTGCAAATTCTGTGAAGAGAGTGCGCGGCTCCAAAATTACTATAGGATCGATTCATTAGCATACTTAAACGAAATCGAAGGCCAAAATAGCATTGTACGGATGATGCTCATATGTTAACCTTCTTTAATTGGATGTTCAATGTCTTCAAATTCAATAGCATCATTTAAGAACTGATACATTTGCAACATGGACAAGACATGCACGTTTCGGGTACTTAACCCTCGTCAGTGATCCTCGATCTAAACGATGTAATATGGCCAAAGAGTGTGAAAAGTATTACGTCCAAATTTACCGAAAGACGAAGCAGGATGGATGGGATATGATGCTATAGGACCCATGTTTTAGAAGTTTCAAAAAAATTTTACAACAAATTTTCGAATGCGTTGAAGGGACGATTAACCGATGCTGATCGAACTTGGCTACATGTGCCCTCGGGGACTCCTGGTCCACCAGCAGATGTTAGGTTTTGAAATTGCAAAATAATATGTTAGTGCAATGTCTTCTCCATATTCCCCAAGATAGAGTTTATGATACATAACAATAGAAGAAGTAGCCATCAGTTATTCTGCCTCGAAGTCGAAAAGGCAAGCCTGAAGGCAAAATCATTAGAATTTCCAATGGAGCAGATGCGAATCCCTGAATTAAAAAAAATCCGACGTGAGACCAGGTGCTCGGGGAGAGTCAGCGTCTCCTGTTTGCATTCAACACCCGTCGCAACAGTTTCTTGAGAACTTGTCAAATTCGGTGATTGTCTTGATGTACATATAGAGAATACGTGTCTTTAAAATTTGTGTTTTGATACGGATATGCAACCCAGCACACAGCAAGTGCATTTACCGTTTATGTAATGCGCGATAAATGTACTTGATTTGTGTTGCATACCCGTAATAATACACAAACTGTGACATGTATTCTATATATATACAACAGTTGTCTGTTTCATTCTCGTTCTTTGAAATCGCGTTTTGTCCAGATTGTGAAGCGAAATCCGGATTATGAATTGTCAATGTCCATCCGTCTGTCCGTTTGCGTCAACAATTTGGTTTAGCTGTTGCGTTTAGGTCAGATGTGAAAGAACTATAAGGGATACAATCTTCAAACATGGTTCAAAGATATAAAACCTGGTGAGAGGATCTGAACCTGTTTTTGACCTTGACCTTGAGATTTGAACTTGAGAAATGTATTTTCGTGTTTAGTTTAATTGTTAAAGAACTATAAAGGGTACAAACTTCAAACTTGGTAAAAAGATAAAGCATGATGAGAGGATCTGAACGTAATGACCCTTGACTTACTTTTTCCACTTGATTGATTTTGCATTTAAATGCCAATATTGAGCAATGTGTAGTACTACATGTACAAAACTTGCATAACTTTCATAAAAATGATACCCATTGTCCTACTTTTTCCGCCTGAGGGATTTTGCTCCATGATAATATGATGAGCTTTATAATCTCTTATTTCCTTTGTTTATGATCTGGACTGCGCCATTACTTTATGAATAATACGGAAGTGTTCCATCTCTATACCTTCTTGAAGAAAATTTAAACCAATTTTTCTGCACTTTGAATGAGTTAAAGAAGATTCTTTCTGTAAAATGTATGATGTAATGTATAGGAGTTAACGAAGATCCTGAAGATAATCTCAACAGCACTCACAATAGAGCTTAAAATTGAGCATCGACGGATCCCTAGAAATCTAGAGGTGGGACCAGGTGCCCGGGAGGAGTAAGCACGAAGTATCACTTTAAAACTTGTTAAAGAGGTAGAACACAGTGGAACTGCGTTCTGGTACTGAAGTTAACTTTGACGATTGACCTTGACCTTGAAGATATGATTTTGAATTGGACTTAAGTGTGTCAAAACTCTATAGAATCTCACATTGAAACATTGAATGGAGATATTAATATTGCACTCTGTTGCTTTCAATGGGCAAAGTGTTTCAAAACACAATCTGCTGCCTGCGATTCGGTGATTAGAGTGAGGATAAAATTCAGGTCATCGCGGGTTAGAACAGCCGTCGCGGCATATTTCTTAGGAAGTTATGCACTGTCACTTCATAATCGTTTTCATGCGAAATGAAAGAAAGGAGGGGATCTCTAACAACACGTGCCTATTAACAGTTTCATCTCAGGGGAATTACATTGGTTGTCCATATACATGTATATTGGATATACATATCTGGTAAAGATGTCGTGTTTGGTGATGTTGACAGCCATCAAACATATCGGGTAAAGATGTCTTGTGTGGTGATGTTGACAGCCATGCTGCAAATTTACCTGTCCTTAGAATGCTATTGAATTTGAAGACGTTTAACATTCAATCGCAACCCAGAATGCCACTTATCATTTTGGAAAGAGGGTTCTCATATTCCCCGTAGCGACCGAAGAATCATCAGTTTTAAGATTCAATATGAAATAAGGCTCAAGGTCACATTCGAGGTCAAGGTAGCATTTTAGTATTTAGGATCATTATCAATATTCACCATACCTGTTCTTAATAGAGATAGAGAGTATATATTTTTAAATAATTCATGAATTACGATTCGTACTTCTTGGCAAGGTTTCTACAGGAAATTTGGAGCCGCGCACTCTCTGTAAAGTAAATGTACAAATCTAAATTCAGAAATGAGGAGGGCGCTACTGAAATGAATTTTGGTGACTCCGCTGGAAGCATCACTTATGAGAATTTAATATTAGAAACACGTGTCTGATGCAGAAAAATTGGTTTGAATTTTTTTCATGGAGGTATAGAGTTGGAACACTTCCGTATTATTGTTAAGATAGGTAAAATGAAATTAGATAAACAGAGTTTCTGGTAGCCACCCAATTATATTATGTAGTTTCACAAAACTAATTCATGACACAGCCCCTATTCTGTTCTGTAGGTTGACAGAGGAGGACTTTCCTGATCAGATACCACAGTGGGAGGTTTTCGACTTCGAGTTGGGTGAATTTCGGAACTTCTATTCAAAGGGAACTCTTCAAAGTAATCAGCTAGCAGCTAGTTCGTTTCGAGAGTTTCTTCAGGAAAAAGCATGCACCAGCAATTTCGAGGAGTTTGGTGTTGAAAATCTAGACCTGTGGCTGTCTATATTTTACGTACACGCTCGGAAGAAGGATGGAACGCATTATAAAACTGGTTCCTTAGAAGCCATTCGAAACGGCTTGAATAGATATTTGAAGTCTCCTCCTTTTAAAAAATCCTTTGACATCATAAGAGATCGTGAGTTTCGAAACTCCAATTTAAGCTTTCAAGCTGCAAAGGCAGAGCTAAAGGAGTTGGGTAAGGGATTCACAAACTCCTATCCCATCCTTACAGATGCAGATATCCAGAAGCTTTATTCATCTCGACATTTATCTACTTCCACTCCACAAGGACTCTACAATAAAGTGCATTTTGACATCAGGTTTTATTTTTGCCGTCGTGGGAGGCAAGCCATGTATTTCATGACGAAGTCCACATTCACAGTTCAGAGAGACCCACTTTCCGGACTGCAGTACGTGGCAAAAGTAGATGACAGAATTAAGAAACGCATTGATGATGAAAAAATGATAGAGTCTCCAGGTAGGTTTTACTAGATCGATCAAAATTGAAAACTGTAAATAAACAACTACCTACAGGTAAATATAGTCAAATTATTCGGTTATCACTTAATTTCAGCTTTTCATATCCAACACATACAAAGCTACTATACCTACAAATAAGGTAATCTTGCTATCAAACACCTACCTACAGCTAAAACATTTTAGAGGACGTGTGCCCTATGAAGAAACCATGATTTTAATAGCTCCTTCAAATCTCCTATTACTTTTTCCCCTTCTGACTGATGCCTTTTAGAGGACTTGTGCCCTATGAAGGTGTGACAGCTGTGTAAGATTTTATGCAGTTTTCAACCAAAGTATAAGTAACATTGTTTCTTTCATATAAAAAATCGTGGACACTTTCACCTATATGACTACCTGTTAGGACCCCCATAGTCAGAATTGTATCGAATTTGATATAAAGAGTAATTTTACATATGTTTTATTTTCTGAAATGTCTTCGACTATCCTCACAGATTATAATGATATCAAATTCAAGTTTATAATACATTCTAACCTGTATTAAGCAGTCACCCAAGGGATACCATGAAAGTGACCTCTTAACAGAGGTGACCTTTTAATAAAGGTTCTTAAATAACCATGCTAAAGTACACTTGGTCATAATACAAATGGGAATTTTCTGTTTCATGTATTGTATTGAACAGATACATGCATTAGTACGTGAATAATGTCATTTCATTTTTTTTATCATTGCTGACGTGCTTTTAGTTATGAAAACCTTTCGTCGGCACATTAAATGTATGAATTGTCATCATAAAAATTAATGATGAATAAAAAACGGTCAAATGCAAAATGTACGTATGATTTTAAAAAGTTCCTGATGTCTGTCTGTCTTCCATTCACAAGAGAATCACTTAATTTTTCAATCCAGTCTTGAATGACATCATTGCCATCGTCGTGCGCCCCTTTCAGCCCTCATGGTACCAGGGATATACGTCCCTGCTGGTACCAAATACGATTTTATTACGCTTTATAAACGCTGAGAGCCATTCAATAGATGCTTTAAAGGTAATAAGGTAAAGGTAATATCGAAGTATTTTGCGAATAATAGGACCCGTCTCTTTAATAATGAAAAAAATGCAATGGTTGGCGGATTCAAGAGGAGAGGCAGGGTCGTCGGGCGTCCCCCCCCCCCCCCCCCCCCCACCTCCGGCACGGACCCAAAATTTTCCAAGAACAAGTATATTTTGACCCACTTTCAGTAAAAAAAATCGACACAATTCGCTCCTTGACCCCCAGCAAAGGGAGCGCTAGATTCGTCGCTGGAAAAAAACCCTCCAAGGTCTCACAAATAAATTGACGTAAAAATATCGGCAGATTTAAACGTAAACGGCATAGATCAGGTAAGTAAATTCCTCGGTAGATAAGACTTTAAAGGGAGGCATGCGGGCGAATCATAAAATGACGATGTATAGTAAGTCATCAATATAACTATTTGACCGTAAATTTGTTGGCCTTTTAGGACAAATACGTTACAGACGCGAGAAGAAATATCACGCGCAAAATA
Source organism: Pinctada fucata (assembly GCA_028142955.1). Classification (NCBI taxonomy): domain Eukaryota; kingdom Metazoa; phylum Mollusca; class Bivalvia; order Pterioida; family Pteriidae; genus Pinctada; species Pinctada fucata. Next base: position 54,607,784 of record AP027111.1, read on the forward strand.
GATACTGGACAGTGTCCGTTCTTTTGATAATGGATTACTGCCTGAAACCGTTTTCACGTCAGCTCGTTGTCAGACTTTTGCTTTTTTCTTTTTCGGTCTCCCGCAACATCATGTTCAGCCGTTCCTCTACAAATTTCAGCCTTCCGTTTTAAGATTCGGGACATTGAGTCCTCAAACACCTAGTTCGATCCCAATAGGTGATTGGTCTTGCACTTTTGAATAATTTTATTGCGTGTAAACGCTCATTTAATAAGTTAAAACGTTCCGTTTTGATTCATTTGTTGTTGTTGTGATAGTTTCATACCTGATGACGAGTTATTAAGTACCCGATTACATACAAACAGTTCAATCAATTACCGCTGACCGCTGACGGCCTTGGATGCAATGTTTGTACAAGTAATTTGGGGCAATTACGGGGGACAGTACTGTTGAATTTTGAAGTCCAAGCCACCGACCGCTTAATAAGAGTCGAATCGGCGACTTGGGCAGTGAAAGGGGTGACCGCTGACCGCGTTACTGAGGTGACTGCTTATTAGGGTACAATATCATAGTAAAAACGGTCGGGAGGGATTCAGTGTGACCGTTAAGAGGAGGTGACTGTTTAACAGAGGTGACCGCTTTTACAGGTTAGACTGTACTTGTCAGTGTCAGCATTTCATGGTAAACACGTGGAAGCTCTGACGTCATTTTCCGTGACCTGAGCTGTGTTACAAATTTGATTGGCTTATACAGCCATGTGACATGAAGAAACAGTGATTTTGATAGCTCCTTCTTCAAAATACCTCTTCTGACAGATACTTATTCCTCTCGGGCAGCTGGTCCCAACTCTAACTTGTAGGGACTATCGATGCTCAATTTTGTGCTCTATTGTGAGAAATGTTTGGATTATCGTCAGGATTTTCTATTAACTCGATTACATTGGAGTTTGAGGAGCTAAATGGTCTTTCATCAATGTTTCCTCCAATGAATTTTTAGTTTAGGTTAGGTTTAGAAATAAACGTTTGATTATTTTCCATATACATGTATTATGCTTTATGATACATCCTAAGTCTACCAGGGTTTTCAGAACTTCTCTGTGCTTATCTTTGAACTGAACCTTTGTTTGTGACATCACGCCGACATTAAAAATGTATGAAGTCTTCTAGGTAATCGGAAAAGTGGGAGGGATGTGCGCATGTAGGGTAACCACACCGTCTGCTACTGATGTTGCAGAAGGCCGTCCACAGTCGGCACCCTTTTTGGTTATAATGTGTAGTTATTTATGTTTGATGTTTCTATGTGATTCTCCGTTCATTGTAGCATTTGTGTCTCATTCTATGTGTGTCTGTGTTTTGTGTTTTTGCAGAGGGTGTTTTGGGGTTTTGCTGTTAGTGCTGCAACCGAGTGTTGTTGGAAATCCCCTCCTTTCTTTCAGCTTGGAGGAATTGTCAATATTGAAATATATGTTCTTTAGTACCAATCTTATTGTACTAGACACGTGTTTCGGATATTGAATCCTCGTCAGTAGTACTTCATGTCAAACAGTTTAAATAAAGCCAAAGTGAATTTTCCTGGTGCCATCTTCAATACAGACTTTTAATTTCCTCTTTCCAAAATGAACTGACTAGTACTTTTCATAGTCTCAAATTTTAAACATTTTCAATTTCAGGCTCACCGCTGTGCCCTGTGGCCTCTTACATTAAATATGTGGGAAAACTGAATCCACGGTGCGATAAACTATGGCAGCACGTTAAAACTTCATTCATCGAAAGCTTGGATAAAGAAGAGACGTGGTACTGTAACAGACCAGTTGGAGAAAAGAATATGCGGTCCTTTATGTCAGACCTCAGCGTTTCATGTAACCTTAGCCAGAAATACGCCAATCATTCTATAAGGACAACAGGGGTGAAAGTGCTATCTGGTGGTTGCGATTTTCACAAGACAATTCAGACTATGTCTATAATGGGCCATAAGGCACTGCATTCTTTGCCAAGTTAGATGAACCGTACCGGAAGAGCAAAGCTTGAGTACATCAGACATAAAATCTTCTGCTACCTAACACTACCACTATATACATTAAGCAAGTAACTTAGCTTCTTTGATGACTTTGGTATATTAGCAGCCGCACAATATGGTTTCCTTGTTCAAGTTGCTGAATCAAGTGAATTTGATAGTGGTACTAGATTAACTTGTGATACTGAGTAAAAAAAACTTAAGTTTTCGAATGCCCCAATTGAATAAATAGAATTCTGTACAATCAGTGTTCACAAGTGTTATATTTAAACAAACGTAAATGTGGGAATTTCGCGTAGGGGTAATTTTGCGCTTTACGCGAAAATAACTCCCGCGTAAAAATTACAACCAATATTAAAGTCTTAAAGGAATTTTCCAGATTTCGCCCAAATTATCTCCACGAGTTCTGTCGCAATTGTCATTTCGCGAAAATTCCCCCAAGCGAAAACTACCACAGTAAATTACTACAGTAACTTGAACAATAAAAATGGCGTGTAAATTGCTACCATATTGCATCACGTGTCCGTCTGTATTTTTAGCTCTACTGGTCTCAGACCAGTCGAGCTTATGCGATACCCCGTCGTCCGGCGTCCGTCCGTCTGTCCGTCTGTCCATCCGTCCGTCCGTAAACAATTCTTGTGCTCGCAACTCCTCTGAAACCATAGGAGATAGAAAGTTAATTCTTTTTGCATCCTACTTGGTATGTGGTCTAGTTGTGCACCTGACATTTGGTTTCAGCCCCTGACCCCCAGGGTCTTAGAAAATGGGCGTGGTCATGAAAATCTATGTAATCTTGTGCTCGCAACTCCTCTGACACTATAAATGATGGAGACTTAATTCTTTTTGCAATATGATGGGTCTGTGGTCTAGTTGTGCACCTGATATTTTGTTTAAGCCCCTGACCCCCAGTGTCTTAGAAAATGGGTGTGGTCATTTTCACCTATATAACTTTATGTAATCTTGTGCTCGCAACTCCTCTGACACTATAAATGATGGAGACTTAATTCTTTTTGCAATATGATGGGTCTGTGGTCTAGTTGTGCACCTGATATTTTGTTTGAGCCCCTGACCCCCAGGGTCTTAGAAAATGGGTGTGGTCATTTACACCTATATAACTCTATGTAATCTTGTGCTCGCAACTCCTCTGACACTATAAATGACGGAGACTTAATTCTTTTTGCAATATGATGGGTCTGTGGTCAAGTTGTGCTCCTGATATTTTGTTTGAGCCCCTGACCCCCAGGGTCTTAGAAAATGGGTGTGGTCATTTACACCTATATAACTCTATGTAATCTTGTGCTCGCAACTCCTCTGACACTATAAATGATGGAGACTTAATTCTTTTTGCAATATGATGGTTCTGTGGTGTGCACCTGATATTTTGTTTGAGCCCCTGACCCCCAGGGTCTTAGAAAATGGGTGTGGTCATTTTCTCCTATTTAACTCTATGTAATCTTGTGCTCGCAACTCCTCTGACACTATAAATGATGGAGTCTTAATTCTTTTTGCAATATGATGGGTCTGTGGTCTAGTTGTGCACCTAATATGTTAATTGCGCCCCTGACCCCCAGGGTCTTAGAAAATGGGTGTGGTCATTTTCACCTATATAACTCTATGTAATCTTGTGCTTGCAACTCCTCTGACAATATAAATGACAGAGACTTAATTCTCTCTGCAATATGATGAGTCTGTGGTCAAGTTGTGCTCCTGATATTTTGTTTGAGCCCCTGACCCCCAGGGTCTTAGAAAATGGGTGTGGTCATTTTCACCTATATAACTCTATGTAATCTTGTGCTCGCAACTCCTCTGACACTATAAATGATGGAGTCTTAATTCTTTTTGCAATATGATGGGTCTGTGGTCTAGTTGTGCACCTAATATTTTGTTTGAGCCCCTGACCCCAAGGGTTTTAGAAAATGGATGTGGTCATTTTCACCTATATACATGTAACTCTATGTAATCTTGTGCTCGCAACAACTCCACAGACACCATAATTGATGGAGACTTAATTCCTTTTGCAATATGATGGTTCTGTGGTGTAGTTGTGCACCTGATATTTTGTTTGAGCCCCTGACCCTCAGGGTCTTTGGAAATGGGTGTGGTCATTTTCACCTATATAACTCTATGTAATCTTGTGCTCGCAACTCCTCTGACACTATTAATGATGGAGACTTATTTTTTTCTGCAATATGATGAGTCTGTGGTCTAATTGTGTACCTGATATTTTGTTTGAGCCCCTGACTCCCAGGGTCTTAGAAAATGGGTGTGGTCATTTTCACCTATACAAATGTATAACTCTATGTAATCTTGTGCTTTCAACTCCTCTGACACTATAAATGATGGAGACTTAATTCTTTTTGCAATATGATGGGTCTGTGGTTTAGTTGTGATTCTGATATTTTATTTGAGCTCCTGACCCCCTTGGTCTTAGAAAATGGGTGTGGTCATTTTCACCTATATAACTCTATGTAATCTTGTGCTCGCAACTCCTCTGACACTATAAATAATGGAGACTTAATTCTTTTTGCAATATGATGGGTCTATGGTCTAGTTGTGATTCTGATATCTTATTTGAGCTCCTGACCCCCAGGGTCTTAGAAATTGGATGTGGTCATTTTCTTCTATATAACTCTTTGAATCTTATTTTTTGTGTCATTGAGCTAGCAGCCCCTGGCCACTAGGATATTGAAAAATGGTCATAGCATTCTTTTTTGAAATATCTTATCTGGGATATTATGAATTCCATGAGTGATATTCTAGTTGCAGTTTAATGGATATGTTGTTTTGTTGTGCAATGCTCCTTATAATTTGTTAAAGCGCCTGCTTCCTTATAATGGTCTTTGGTTTAAAAGAAAGGAAATTGATCTTTTAAAACAAAACAACCAGGAGAGCTACAGTCTCGTCAGAGACTTCTGGTTTTTAACTTAAATTGAAATGAGACTTGTATTCAAAACAATGTGTTGAACCTTGAAGGATTTGGATATGCAATAATATGGAAGTGTTTCAACTATATACCTTCTTGAAGAAAATTTCAAACCAACTTTATTAATCTGTCCCTAAATGATGCTATTGAATTTGAAGACGTTTTGCATCCATGTACCAGACACTTGTTTCGGATATTAATCCTCGTCAGTGATGCTTCCAGCCAAAGTGCTTTTCATAAGCCGCACAAGTTCACTTCATTAGCGCCCTATAGTTTTACTTTTAGAATTTAAATCTGCATTTGCTTTAAAGAGTGCGCGGTTCCAAATTTCCTGTAGGGTCTATTCACTAGCATATCCAAATAAAATTATATTCAAGATAGCATTAAGGTTAACAGTCCTAATAAAAAGTGACTACCAGTTTATCTAGGATGTCTCCTTTGGCAAAGGTCCTTTTGGAATGTAATTCTTACAGGCTTTTATACATAGCACGTGTGCGTTCATCAAGACCACTGGGTGACCGGATAAGTGGGAGGGTTGTGCAGACATAATCTGGGTAACCACACCATTCGCTACTAACATGGCCGTCCTTAGTTGGCATCGATTACCCATCGTTGGAGTAAGAGTAGTGTTTTGATGTCGTGCGCCTTTTGTGTCCCTTTTTGGCCGGATTGCAAAGCAATTCCGGTCTATAGATTGACGATGTCCGTCCGTCCGTCTGTCCGTCCGTCCATCTGCCGTCAACATTTTTGTGTTTACCTACTCACACTACAGGGATGTATTTATGGTTTGCTGTGGGTACTGCTATCGAGTCTAGTTGGAGAAAATAGTAGTATCACTTTGTCCGTCTGTCTAATTGTATGGTAAAGAATATATATGTGTGTGGTGATAACATAAATGACTAGAACTTAGTTAACATATTCATTATACCTCTATCAGACTTTCAGGGATGTTTGAACATGATAAGAATTGGCACCCTTTGAGGATAAATGTGATCCTCTACGTCAAATTTATATTCATGTATTGCCAAACAAGCAAAAGGCAACATGTCTGTTCTTGAACAATGTGCAGATGTCACATACAAAGTCCCTCTTGAAATTCAGAATGTGTTCACATGCTCTTTGTCGAATCTAATAACTTAAACGTAAGAGAAAAAAAATTAAATTTGTACGATGACAGAATTAGAAATCACCCTCAAACCAAAGAGGGTTTACAGTAATGGCACTGGTCACATAGTTAGCTAGGCGTCTTTCAGGGAAGCTTCTCAGTCAGGGATATGTTTGTGACCGACTGATATCGTCACTGAGGAAGTTCTATGGTCGATATGGAGAACTCGTCGGTTGATTGATTCTTCAACGCATTCGAAAATTTTTGTTATCAAAATTTCTTGAAATTTCTAAAACGTGGGTCCTGTAACGTTCATATCTCGCCCATCCTGTTACTCTTTTGGTACATTTTTGGACATTATAAATCTCTTTGGCCATGTTACATTGTTTAGATTGAGGATCACTGACAAGGGTTAAGTACCCGAAACGTGCAAGTCTAGTCCATGCTGCATTTATCTGTTCTTAAATGATACTATTAGATTTGAAGACGTTTGATTTTTGTTCCACTTTGTGAATGTCACTGCTGGTGGACCAGGAGTCCACGAGGTCACATGTAGCCAAGTTCGATCAACTTCGTTTGATCGATTCTTCAACGCATTCGAATATTTCTGTTATCAAAATGTCTTGACATTTCTGAAACATGGGTCCTGTAGCATATCATATCCCACCCATCCTACGTCTTTTGGTACATTTTAGACATAATAGATTTCACACTCTTTAGTCATATCACAATGTTTAGATTGAGGATCACTGACGAGGGTTTAGTACCCGAAACGTGCATGTCTGGTCCATGCTGCAAATTCATCCAAAAAACTGATCGAATTTAGATATTAATAACAACTTATGCATATCCTCACAGATTGAGAAACAAAAAAAAAAGGAAGAAGACGAGTAGACTGAGTTTGGAAGTAGTCCACCAGATTGATAGCTGGTGGTGTTCCTATCCGGATTATGTATGTACGACCTTCCCTCTTTTCTGAATACAGAGATTTTACTAGACGCACAATAGTTGAATTAACAACGAACCCTCTCGCTTTAAACAAAGCAGCGCATCTACACCGAGGCTCGGTTTCAGCGCCCACAGCAAAAGATTGAAAACCCCCATACCAAACAGTACACAAGCACAAAAAGAGACACAAAAGGGACAAAGAAAACACATTTTAAACACGACATAAATAATTGAACACAAAAGACTACACATAAATCAACGAGACCAATGGGCAATCGGTGCCGACTTAGGACGTCCCACTGCAATTTTCGTTAGTAGCAATTGTTATGGTTAGAACCCTAACACTTGTCCGATTACCAAGTAATTGGGTAACGTTACTAATAAGAGAGTAAAATAAGGGGACATATGTTGCTGTTCCCTTTAGTATGACCATGAAACACTGACCTGGCGAGGAAGGTGTCTGAAATCTGCATCTAATCTTGCAGTATAGGGGAAAGGACACTTATCACTTAAAATCAAATCAAGTGCTGCATTGTGATAACAAAACTTTTGACCTTGGCTTCTGACCTTTTAGAAATTATTTCGATGTTAATAAAATGTCACATGCCTTATAAAAGGCATATGTCAAAACATGGTATCTTTTTGCACTTATAAGGATCAGTTGTTCAAGTCTATACAGTTTTTGTTTATGCTATTTGTTTTGTTGTTCTCGTAAGAAACTTTAGCTGCTCTTAAGACATCATTATCTTTATAGTTCAGCAGAGGAGGCAGCAAGAGAATCAAGCGGCTTATCGAGGGACATGGCTGAAGAAGGGACGGTTGGAAGCAGCAAACAACAGGGTTTATTCAAGTGTAAAATCTGCCTAAAAGCCTACAGGTTCAAGCCTTCCTTAACGCGTCACGTACAAACACACAACGTCAATGCTATCAAATGTAAAATGTGCCATCTGTTTTTTAGTAGTCAAGAGAGATTTGATAAACACATGCAAACGAAACATTCTGAGGAGAAATTATGCAGTTTTTGTGGGAAAACCTTCCAAACATCTTCTCTGTATTGGGGTCACATGAAAAGGCAGCATGAAGTCTCCAAATTCATGTGTAGTTTCGACGGTTGTGGTAAATGTTTCTATGATCACAGCAGGTATGTGGCACATGTGAACAAGCACACAGGTATCAAACCCTTCTTCTGCTCAAATTGTCCAAAGAAGTTTTCCTCGAACGAGAACCTGCGAAGACATAAAAATGTGTGCATAAAAAAGAAGACGTTTCAGTGTAAGGAATGTGGGAGGTGCTTCATGTCGTCCGGTGCACTGTCGGTCCATAATACATCAGAACACAAAAATGTTAGATTGACCTGTAGCTGTGGTAGGACATATAAGTATTATAGTGGTCTCCGTAATCACAAGAAGGCGTTCAATCACTGAGACGACCATCGGTCATATTAGACATTTTTCACCGTGACGTACTTCGCGCTTCGAACCTCGCTCTTTAATAATAATAGAAAGTTTTATAAGTGGGGTACCATTGGTACAGGAAGTCAGATGTACCAATTCCATTGAGTTTGCAAAATGTGGATGACTCCGCTTATTAGTTTATACGTGTACGGCAGCTACGCCACTGATTCTTCAATGTTCGAAGTACGAAGTTCGTCACGGTGAAAAAAAGTCTAGTAGCAAACCATAATAAGTCGTTTACTGAATATAAGAGATCGAGTCCTCTTCGCTCAGCGTCAGGATTTAAACGTGGTGATCTTCATGATACTACGTTACTTTTGGATAATTTAACGTCTCAAGACAAAAAGCGTTAAGTTCTTGTTAGTAGTCCAGGTACGTGACTTTATGTACCTTGAATTCCTTAGAGTACTTTGCAAATTGTAAGCATATCACATTTCCAGTCTGACAATGTGTTTGCGGACGAGAAAAGAGTTCTTATGCTAGGGTCACACATTCACGAATGACGGTCCCGGATGCAGTAAGGACAAAAATGCTACGGATGGCGTCCAATTTTCTGTCATCCGTGTGTCTTTACGGTATTGATACGGTACGTCCGCAACGGCTTGGTAAGGTTCCTTTAAGGAGAATAATTTAAACGATCAGTGAAAAGAACGGATTTGCACGGTTCGTTACGTATTTCTTCGGCATTGCTACGATAAAGTACGGATAAGAACGGTTTCTGCGGAGTTGTACGGGTTTGCACGTAGTGAGTTTCTGTCTTTCTGTAGTATGTATCTTTTCTCGCTATTTTGGGACAAAGTCTGTCAAGTGGGTCCTGGAAAACTTGAGGGCTAGCCAGGTGAAACCTCTGAACATCCAATTCTATTGATCTCAATTTAAAAACACCAGTTGATCCTATTGACCACGATACTTTTATCCTTACACATAAATAAATTCTCTCATTCATATTCCTCTCTTTTTCTCTTCCGATTTTAATTTTTGTCTAACATATCATATACCTTATGAAATATTTCTACCTACTATAATAGCGAATCTACCGAAATATAAAATAAATTATTTATGATCACTCATTCGAACGCGATTTCGAATGAGTGATCATAAATAATTTATTTTATATTTCGGTAGATTATGAACTTATTCCATAATGCTGCTCAAATAAAAAGTATTATCTGTCGATATTAGGTCATCTAGTTCTGAGGCAATACATGAATTATTTTTAAAAATTATTACCAATTTAAAAAAAAAAGTCATTAAATTGGCATTGTCATTAATTTTGTTGATCCTTCCTTTATTGACCCCCCTCCTCCTCCGCCAAAAACAAAAACTGAATACAGCTTTACTATCAGTATAAAGAATGACATTTAAACGTCTCTCTTTCGTTATCGGAATCGGATGGAATTGTTAGATTAATTGGTAAATACAAATGAGACATCGGTAATTTTTGAATGCTGAATCTTGTTTTAGAACGCAGTACAACATTTGAAGGTTGAACCTTGTTCTAAAATCACGCTACCACTTTTAAGGATAAATATTATTGAAAATTCTAATATGACTTGAGATTGTCTCCCTATATGTACCATAGCACTCGCCTGGTGTAAAATCTCCAACAAACTTCCAGTGCGCTGAGCTCCGCCCATTCACGTGCTATATTAGAATAGAAATAACAGCTAGCTAGCCGTGATTCATTGTCCAGTGATTCCACTCGTCACATGAACCAATCAAATTATCGCTTCGCGGCTCGGTGATAATTTGATTGGTTCATGCGACTCGTGGAATTACTGGACAATAAACCACGGCTAGGTAGTTGTTATTTCTTAAATGATATTACTTTACACGTGGATAGCATTGCAATATGTCTTTCAGCTTATTTTTGTACCACAGTAACAATTAAGTATCTTTAGCAGAATATCTGACACAAAATCTTCAATTGTAAAGATTTAAAATCATCCGTGGTCACTGCTGTGCCCAGATAGAAATTTCACAACCGTTGCGATCATTGAAAAACCGCAGCAATACTTCGCGATCCGTTCTTAACCGAATGAAACGATATGAAGCCCTTCTGAACCGTATGAAATACGCAGCATTACCCGTGAATATACGTAGAAATCCGTATTTGAACCGTGATATACTCGTACTGATCCGTACCTTGGCGTCAAGCTACGAGGTTTTTACGTACGAGTACGGTTTGGCATGTTCTCAGTACGTGTTCCTACGGCTTTAGAACGGATTGGTACGGGTTAGAACGGGTCCTGATCCGTACTGGTTTTTTGAACATGTTCAAAAAAGCAGTAAGGTGTGAGACTTCAGCTACGGATATTCACGGTTCAAATACGGAGTAATGCGGTTTTCTACGATGTTCTACGGTTGATGCCGGATTGAATCCGTGCTGGACCGGGATGCTCATCCGTGAATGTGTGACCTAGGCATTAAAGTAACAATAGATTTGATAAATGACTTCATGATTAAACATTCTAATGCAAGTTTATACTTATGAATCCCACAATCGTCACCTACATTGTATAGGTCTTCACGAAAACTGTTTTGAACCACAATTTTAAGCCCTATATAGGCGTTTCTACTGGTTGTTTGTAGTGTTTATTATACAATACCTACTAGCCTTTATGGTAGATCTGAGTGTTGTGCAAGTGAGTTCTTGTGAATACTAGGTTTATGATTTGAGGAAAATTATGCTTGAAATACTGTATAAAACTTTAAAATCCATTTGATAACGTTATTCAAATGTAGTTTTGGTCCACAGGGGTGAGGTATTATCGCTTGGTCACAAACCCTTTCCTCAATACAAACCCTTTCTTCTATATGTCTATATTAAAAACCCCAAGGGCGGACACTCTCTTTGTACTCGATCGTGGCTTCCTCTTTTTTAAAATATAGACATGTAGAAGAAAGGGTTTGTATTGAGACACCCCTGTGTTTTGGTCCTATTTAGTCGAGCCCCAAGAAATTAAATATGTTTCTAATCAACTGTTATTATTCATTACAAATACTATGACCATATCAATATTACATTTTATTTATACGATAATAAAAGATTGAGATTTAATGGATTTGGATATTTTTTCGCAGAGTGTTGCCAAGCTATGTATACATTGGAAGAATCATTGCATTGGACCAAAGTCATAAAAACGGAGAGTTAATTCATGGTCGTATCATGTTTAACGTCTTCAAATTCATTAGCATTTTTAGAGCAGATAAATTTACAGCATGGACCAGACATGCACGTTTCGGGTATTTATGATATGATCTTCATGTTCAGAACCTGAAGATACTTTTTTACCCTTCCCATGGAATTTAATGGAACTATAATATAATTGTCGCATATGCCCAAATGGTGTGGCATGACCTTGAAACTAGGTTATAGCTTCAAGGTCACAGATGGTAAAACATAGTCCAGGTCAAACCTTGGCCCCAGCGTAGATATGCGTATTACAAAAAGTTTTGCACCGGACATAACGATGTTTAATTGTCCTGTGTACGTAAGGTCAAGGCCATTGTAAAGGAAGGTTAATTCAACGTTCTTTTGTGCAGTGAAGCGGAAAATATAGGTCATGACCTACATTTGAACGAAGATTTGTGATCTACTCATAAAGATGCAACATCTATGCAAGTTTGGCCTCCCTAGCAGGGACAGGGTGATAGCATAAGCTCCCTCTCACTTCGTGAGATGAGCTAATTATAATTTATTTGCGAACAACAGCCATACTTTAGGATTAGGATTACTAAGTAATTATCTGTAACAGCTCAGCATTAAGAAATTTTTGTCAATAATTGGACACTTTGTTTTTTTCTTGAATAAATACCCCTGGTAAACACATTTTTCAAACACAAGGGAACACAAACGTTGCACCCTTTGCATCTGTATTAATTCTATGATGGCCATATCAATTAGTCCAAAACAAGATTAAGAATTGACCCTTGGTTATGAAGTCAATAAGGTTACAGCTTGCCAAAGGTTTGATGATTCTACCATGTGTTCTATGATGTCAATTCGAGTCCATAGTGACCTTGACCTTTGACCTAGAAAAAACAGTGAACTGACAATCAGTAGGATTCATCCTCTCCTTATAAGTAACATTTGTGGAAGATCATTGTCCATGGCGTTCACAATTTTTTTAGCTCACCTGAGCGAAGCTTGTCCGTCATCAACTTTTAACATTTTTGATCGGTCAACAAACATGGCCGCCAAGGGCATTTTTGACTTCTCATCTGCAACCACTGCACAAAATTTCACGAAACCTTATAGGAAGTAAGTACTTAAGATCCTCTTCCAGGTTTGTGTTTTTCGTGCCAATCAGTCTACAAATATGCCGAGGACTCCGATTGACTGACGCATTTTCCACATCTCCAAAAATAATGCTCACAGTCATAATTTCAAGAAACCTTATTAGATGCAAGTACTCAAGGGCCTCCACCAAATTGACCACTAACATTCTTTTGTTTGCAACAAAGGTCAGCGATGTGGCCCCTTGGGCCTCTTGTTTTTAAGTTGAGTTTGACATATAACCCTTGACCATCAAAATCAATAGGGTTCATTGGGAGCATTTATGGAATGTTCGATGATTACTTTACCATCATCCTGTTCACAAGGTTTTTTAAGGTAAATGATTGGTAATTTTGACTCTTGAACAAAACTCAGTAGGATTCTTCCTCTCAAGGATTTCAAGCCTAAGCCTGCTGTGACCTTGACCTTTGACCTTGAAAATCAAGAGGGTTCATCCTCTCCCTATGGGGAGTTTTGTGGAAGGTCTGATGATCCTATGCTGATTGCTTTGTCCTCCATGCTGTTCACAATGTTTTAAGCCTAAGTCTATAGTGACCTTGACCTTTGACCTTGAAAATCAAGAGGGTTCATCCTCTCCCTATGGGGAGTATTGTGGAAGGTCGGGTCTGATGATTGTTTTGTCCTCCATGCTGTTCACAATGTTTTAAGCCTAAGTCTATGGTGACCTTGGACTTTGACCTTGAAAGTCAATTTGGATCATCCTAAAAACTTGATCTTGACCTTTTCTCTTTGACTTTCTCTTTGTAATGGGCAATCTGACAAGTGGGCAGACACTGTTTCTATTTCTTTCTGGAAGGTACATTAAACTCCCATAATATAAACAAATCAAAAAAATTATATTCACTTAAACAAAGATCACTTAAAAAATAGTTCTGCAAATTAATATACCAGAGAGTAATAATGAATATAAAGTCACATAAGTAGACAATTGTGTGAAGAAATGTTCTTTGATAAGCTATTTATTCCAGATTCATCTGTTTGCAATCTCATTATCTGACCAAGACAACTTTCATATAAAATTCTTGATTTCTGAGAGTCCATATATTTCAGTATGGAAATAATGTGAAAATTTTTCCTGGTTTGTACATGTTGTAGTAATGGGTAAGACAGATATTATTCAATGACATCTGAGGCATTAGTTTTCATGAACATTTTCATACGAGAACATAAGGAAGGAAGTCTTGAGACAGAAATTCTGTTTGTCAAGCATGGAATACTGTCAGCAGATCCGCCTGTGTAATTTCCAATACCCTGAGTGAGAATCAAGGTTTTTGTAAACATTTATATACCAAACTATAGAGTCAACAACGTTTTCAACTGAACACTAATTTCAGTGGCATATTTGGCCAGAGTTTTGGTTGTTTGATATCTGTGTTTCTGTCGTACGTCATCTGTAGTGCCGTTTCCATCCCGTGTATCATGGCCGCGCCTTTGCCGTACAACGTGACCATTTCCTCTGTACGTCTCATACCGGGTCTCTCCTTAGGCGCTTCACATGTGGGCACTTTCTTACTTGCTGAAAAATAAAATTGACAATCTTTGAAGGTCAATATCTCTCTATGCGAAACAATTTAAAAAAACAAATTTAAACTTTATTTATTTTACAATGTGTAACAAAGAAGTTACACAACTTATATTAATGTCTCACGTTGGCTCAGATGTTGGCGTGAGGGGTCCAAGGAGCAGGAGGAAACCGGAGTACCCAAAGAAAACCCCCCTACAGAGGCCTGGGTGGGGGACCACCTACCTTCCCATATAAGAGCCTTCGCCGAATCTGGGATTCGAACCCGGGACCTTAGAGGTGAGAAGTGAGTGCGCTACCACTGCGCTAACCTGGCCTATTTTTAAAGCATCAGATATATGTGAACCTACATCAGACATTTGGTTAGAAATAGATGTCGATGGATGTAAAATGGACCGGTCTTTAAATTTGTTGGACAGGTCATATGATCTGATGCATTTCGCATACATGTACACTGAAGATTATTTTTCGTGAAATGTGAAAGAAACAATATGAAATTGTAACACTGTCTTGCTGTATGGTAGGATGGATTACTGTCCAAAATGGTGGACATTTTTCAAAAACTCTAACCTTAACCAAGTTTTTTTTTCTATAGCTAAATAAACTCAAAGGTAACAGGGTGAAAAAGAGTATTTCATATAGTGAAATAATCACCTGCCACTGACCATTTTACATCTCTGACCCTGACGATTAATAGAATTCTTGATGTTTCCAAAGTTTAAATCTGCCTAGTTTTACTTTCAAATTGACAATTTGAGAAAGATCTCCACTCCAGTCATTCCGTAATATATTCATATATTACACGATACACCCGTTATGCAGTTTCATAAAGCCATTTCATAAAAATATGATATGATAACACGTTACATATCGCTCTGCTTGAATGCGATTGGTCGAATTTGGAACCTAATCACATAAACTTTGACAAGTATGACCTTTCAAATATCAGCCAATTGTTAAATTCAGACGTGGATTCAAAATCAATGATTAAAATTGTTCTTGTTGAATTAATACTTGCATTAAAATACCAAACAAATTTGAAATGTTTTTTTTTTCTTGCGCACAGAATATATCTATACAATGGGGAACTACTTCTCATGGCGTAGCAGACGACCTGTTGGTCACGGTGTGGTTCGCCTATAATTCTCAGAAACATTAGAAATATACATTTAGGCAATATTATGTGATAAAAAGAATCTCAAGGCTCAGGGATATAAAACACACAACTCACTTCATAACACATCGTATGTAATGAAAATTCACTCGAGATCCTATATATATATTACATATATTCATATGTTACATAAGTTAGGCATTATACAACATTTACCTGTCTCTATATTGACTCTTTTGATTTCCACACCTTCTTCTGTTACGTCTTTTGAGGCATCTAAAATATACATATACATAAATCATGTAAATAATGATGTTTTTGTCATTACATATACATATCAGTAATAGAACAGGAAAAAGCCCCGTTTGACTTAACATATGCTACATACATGTATAACAGCATAGAAATGAGAACAAGAGGCCCAAGTGGAACGCAAGCCCAACTCAGCTGAGTCTCCTCTGAATAATGAATTTTTTTTATTATGAAGTGCATTAGGTCATTTCAAGTTAAATGAAATTCTGTGCAGTGGTTAAAATGTCGAAAAAGCATTAATTAGATAAACATGTATTTAATTAAGCAAAGAAATCAAATATGTCACCGTTGCAGATGAGAAAATAATGTGTCGTTAAAACATACCTCTCTCTTTTCTGTGTTTCTCTGAATGAGCAAAGAACTGGAGCATCTCATCTGTGATTTCCATTTCTAACGAGTCGTCCTCCGTGTGTGCCGTATTAGTGTCTTCCACTTTCTGCTTTTCGTCATTTCTCCTGCTTACGTCTTGCTTTTGCTTCAGAGTTTTGCCTACTTTTGGTAAATTCCTA
Source organism: Pinctada fucata (assembly GCA_028142955.1). Taxonomy (NCBI): domain Eukaryota; kingdom Metazoa; phylum Mollusca; class Bivalvia; order Pterioida; family Pteriidae; genus Pinctada; species Pinctada fucata. The sequence continues at coordinate 54,623,963 of AP027111.1, forward strand.
CTACCAGAATGTGCTGTCCTCCCCCTCCCAACTCCTCTTCCCCTGACCACACCCCTTCCCCTCCCCCTCATAGTATTTGAGGAACTTTGGTCGGGGATATGAAATACACCGGGCATATAACAATTGTACGGAGGGTAGAAAGTTGAGGCTGCCTTTCTCATCTGTTTTTCTCTCATTGATTTCATGATGCTGAAATGTCTCTGACACCATGTCATTGCTTGTTTATAGTGCTTCCAATAACGATCAAAACATTTGTGCTTATACCAGTCCGGACCTTGAAGTTCAGATATCCTCTTCCTCCGTTTCTGTGGCGATAAATCTGAGTCCTCTGATTGGCCGGCTGTACATGAAGAAGATTCTGTTTGTGATGATTCATTCCTCCACACTTCTGATTGCGTACCAGACTCCAGTTTATATTCGCCTTGTGAAAGCATATAATCTGGGTCCGGCGTAAGGCTCGTTAATGTGTTTTCCAGTGAGGACGGGTCCGAATCAGAGCTACTGATATCACTTGACACAATGGGGGAGATGTCTTTAATAACTGCCTCTGATTGGCTCATTGCTGTTAGTTGTGCATTGGTACTAGACATTGAACAGTCGGACTCTGCCATAGTGAGGTCTATCAGGCTGAAATTAAAGTAAAGAAGACACTATCAATGAACATTACATGTTTCTCACATTTTGGACATAATCAAATATCCTCAACTTTGCTTGAAAAAAGAGTGATAGAAATTTGGTTACCTGTATGAAAGTGATATTAATAGAATCTATCGCAATGTTTTGACTGAGACAGGGGATCTCTTACCGAGTCGTGGATGTAGCAAATCTTTTGCACAAGATGAGATTCCCCCATCTCGGTCGCAAAGTTGTGATGGATTACATGTAATTTTCTCACTCAGCTCATTTTTCATCACGAGTGGTTCTTTTTTAAACACAAACTGACACTGAAATGTGCACAAATCTAGCAATGATGCCACATAACGTTCATTGTCGTTTCTATGACGTCTAGTAATACATGTATGTATCACGTGGAGTGCAAGACAAGAAAATTTCACAATGCCATGTCTACCTTTTTCTTCAACGTTCCTGGTCAAACACTGATCTTACAGGGATTTTTTTTGCCCCTTTTTGGGGCCGTTATTCGGCCCCATTCCCAATGAAAAATAGTTTCTTTTTTTCCCAATTGTAGCTCTAAATTTTCCCAATTTCATTCAGATGGAATTATCAGCAAAAATAGTGAAATTTACTGGTTCAAAAGTACATTACTAATTATTTGCCATATTGTTGTAAGCATAAGAAATTAAACTTTTGATTGTATAAAGTTATAAACTGTCATTTTACTTTTATATTTAGTACTTCCCAAAATATTCCCAAATGTCGATAATTTTCCCAATTGCACGGGCCCCGACCCCATTCCCAAATTACTGAAAAAAATCACTGTCTTACATGTACAGGTACATGGAAAAGATGATTGAATAGACGATTTCCGGGATGTTTCATTTGATGGCTAGACTACGGACATCACATAGTTTGGCAACGTTATCCATTGTGATGTCATACATGAAGCACTGGCAACATAACTTTTATTAACTACATATACAAATGTATGACGTACATGTAATAATTCAAAAGTTTGCAAAGGTACTTGATATCCGTAGTCTGATGTGTAATATCAATGTTTTTATTAATATTTGATTCCGAGAATTTGAAAATGGACTATTGATAATTAAGCATGTCTTAAAAAAAGGGGGTTTGTGAAACACGAATGCCCCTGTCTGCATCTTTGTCAGTAAAAATTGTAAAATGGTCAAACTCCAAGGTCAAGATCACCAATTTTGGTATCCATAGAAAAGTCTTGATTCAAGGAATAAATATACAAAATATCAAAGCCCTATAACTTACCATTTAAAAGTTATGGCCAAGGTTCAACTTTTTCAAAAGTAGGTCAAACTTCAAGGTCAAGGTCACAAGGCCAAATAAATACATGTTTGTGAAACATGAATGCCCCTGTCGGCATCTTTGTCAGTAAAAATTTTATAATGGTCAAACTCCAAGGTTAAGGTCAAATATTTTGGTATCCATGGAAAGGTTTTGTCACAATGAATACACATGTGAAATATCAAAGCCCTATCCCTTACCATTCAAAAGTTATGGCCAAGGTTAAAGTTTTTTAGAAGTACATTGTAGGTCAAACTCCAAGGTCAAGGTGACAACGTCAAAAAATTTGGTATCCATGGAAAGGTTATGTCACAATGAATACACATGTGAAATATCAAAGACCTGTCCCTTACGATTCAAAAGTTATGGCCAAGGTTAAAGTTTTTTAGAAGTAGGTCAAACTCCAAGGTCAAGGTGACAAGGTAAAAAAAATTTGGTATCCAAGCCCTATCCCTTACCATTCAAAAGTTATGACAAAGGTTAAAGTTTTTGCGGACCAACAGACAACAAACGGACAGTACAAAAACAATACACCCCGAATCTTCCACTACAGGGGCATAAAAATTGTTGCTGAGCTGATTGAACTATGTGTTGCTCAGATAATTGTTGAAAACAAAAATTTGCCAGGGGTTGAAAGGATAAGAAGGGGGGGGGGGGGGGGAATTCTAGTTAGTTTCTAGTTTGTTTCGGAGATGCTTTTTTAGCAATTAGGAATCATTCTTCTCTGCATTTGCTAAAAATAGCATCCCAAAACCTAACTATAGATTGACGTATTTCTACTGTCCTGTTCACTAAATCCAGAGCACCCTGTTTGAATGATTTTCTCAGCTGTCTCTGGAGTTTTCCAAATATTTATTGTCTCCGTAGATTGACCTCCTTTAGTCGTAACAAGAAAGTGAGTGAACTCACCTTTTCAACTGTATTTAACCTGCCATTACAAAAAATAAAATGTCTACGGGAAATTCCCATGTTAATTTCAGCCCGCCGTCATCTTGTTCTCTGTATCAACAAAGGTAAACAGTGACGTCATGGCATCCGACGTCACACATTTTAGTCATTTTTACTATAGAAAATCCCCGTAGAAATTTTATTTTCCTTCGTATTTTTGAACTCAGCTATGCACAACCAAAAAGGAGGCATTTTCTGTTATGACTAAAAGAGTTCTATATGTGAACGAACTTTTCTTCCGCATAATATTTCATCCTTCTGGAAGAATTATTGTTATAATGAAAATTCCCCGGATTTTTTATTATAGAATATTTTTTCCTTGTTCATAATACTTTTTCCACAGTCCTTTTGGGTAAAAAAAGGGGTAAAACATCAATAATTTTCATAACTACGTTTCCGTCTATATAGATGGAAACGTTATGAAAATTGTTGATGTTTTGCTCTTTTTCACTTACCCAAAGGACTGCTTTCTCTTTAAAACAGAAGAAATATTATATGTGAGTATCATGTATAATTATTTTTCCGTATATGCTTCAAACACATGAATGACTGATTTACATCAATGATTACAGTAACATGGTTAGTTTACAGGAATAAATATTACAGAACAAAAATTCTGTGGAATCACATTTTCAAGCTATACAGTACATTGTACAGTACATGATTTTAAAAATTTATTATTTCTTACTCTGAATTCTATTTGTAAATAAGTTCATTACAATATTTTTCCAATGACAATTATTATGCACATATGTGAAATCCTTATTGGATTTTTTGTTGTGTAAGATTTTTCCATGTTACTAGTACATGTATCAGATCATATATTATGAACATTAAAAAAATACAGATGGAATTTTTGTTATGTAATATATTTTCCATGGTATGAGAACTTTTATTATGATCATGGAAGATCCATTACATAATAAAATTTCCTTTCGGAATTTTTGATACATAATAAAAGTTCCTGGGAAAAAATATTATATAATAAAATATCCAAGGAATAAATATTATGCTGGAAGAAATATTTCATCACATATAGACTGGAAATCAATTTATAAGATGACAACACTATTTTTAGGAGAAAATCATCAAAACAGGGTGCTCTAGACTGTCCTGGAGTGGATTTTAATAGTGAACAGGACAGTAGAGCTTGGCTCTGATTGGTCTTGACGTCACCACACACTTCACATTTCACACAAGCAAGGCGTTGAAATGGTGTTACAGGAGTCGATTTAAAATAGCAATAACTGAATAAGGTCGATTCTACAGCATGTCACAAGAAAGGAAAGAAGTTGTCAGTCAATAAAATGTCAAATTTAACGAGGCTGAGTCTACATGTACCTGTAATTAGAAAATGATGAACTTCTACCCAAGGTATTTTGACTAAATTTGGATTAAATAATTGCAGTATAATAAAATTCATTTTATGGAAAAGAAAAAAGAAGTTGACCGTTCAGTATTATGTAGGGGTCATCTCAAAGATAATGGCATCTTACAATGAGACCTTACGGGGTTTTACTGCAAAATAATGATTTTTCTCAAACTTTTCATATTTCTGTGCAAGATATTTTAATTAAATTCATGTTATTTATTTGTTGTACTTCAAATATCATTTTAAGAAAAAGAAATTGGAAGTTCACGTCATCAAAATTTTCTAATTGTACACAATTGTAACCGGGGTGGTTACCATCAGAATAGATAACACCTGGTTCACGTTTTACCATTTATTGCCTCAATATCAACGAATGGCATAATATAGTACAGTCCTGAAACGTATGAAAAATCAGCATAAGAATAGAGAGTATCAGCATAAGAATAGAGAATATATCATTTGTATTTCATACATTTCATACATATATCAATATAAAAATCACAGTCTGCATATACAATAATTATCGACATTAATTGGTACGGTAATGTATTTCAAACATGACCAATTAACATTAATCTGATTAGAGATCGATTTGATTGAGCGTTACATTTCTAAGGGAAATAACTCTGACTCAACATAGTAAGAAAATGGTAAGTATAGAGATCGTATTTTATCTTTACACAAATAACAAGGTAGGTATATGGTTTGAAAATAAACAATAATTATATATGCGTACCAGTTTATGGAACTAGACTGGGCACTGGTATTAGCTTGCAGTCGACCAAACCTCTAATACTACATGATGGTCGAGTAACTACAAATAATATAAGGTTTGATACAATATTCGTTTGGGGCATAAAAACAAGGTAAAATCTATGAAACAGCTTTCTAAATAATAGTAAACTGATCGGCTCAAAATATAATTCATAAAGTCTGAGAGACGATACAATTACATCAGAAAAAGGTAAGTATTCAAAAACTTCACAATATACGTATTTTTCAACAGAATTACTCTATTCTAAATTACTTAACTAAATTCTCTCTTTTGTCTCTTATTCTTGAAGTTAAAACGTTAATCTGGGAAATTTAGAGGAAAATGAAATAAAGAGAAAAAGTGAAAAAGTAACTCACTATGACGTGTGTGCGTGTACTGAGCTCAGGTAAGTTTAATGATGTACGTATATTGGATTCAATGTTCAACTCAAACATATACGACTGGATCGCAAATAAATGTACATAACTTCAAAATCACCACCACGTCTGGTCCTTACAACGCTCTCGGCAAATCTGACCAGAGCGGGAACTAAGAAACAAAGACTAAAACGCCAGAACATTCTCAGCCAATAGAACAGTGTCATTTTATCATGTGTCATTAAAACAGGTCGGTAATTGGTCAGTTATGGTTAATTAGTATAGTGACGTATCATACGCATTGCGGCATGAGAACGGAAGTCATGATGCGCATGACCGGCAAGGACGGACAGGAAAAAGAGTGGGAAATATGAATTGGAAAATGGGATAAAAACGGGCGTAATTTATAAGGCGTATAATAATCAAATACTGACTTGGGGATTTAATACAAGTCATCAAACTCACACTGCCACATACTCCCCCCAGCCGGAAAATGACGTCCCCGTCATTTCCATAATGAAAGGTCAAGGTTATATAAAACTATGGGAGTATATATGGCAAAAGGTCAACACTAAGATCATAATACATCATATTATGGTCAATGTGGTCAAACATTATATCATATGAAAATTGGTAGGTAATAATTCATGAGAATGCTTCTCATTATCAAGGCTAAAATGCTATATTGCATCTCGGTAACTCAGTGGTTTACAAACTTGAAATGCAATCGTAATTATCACTCACCTGTGATACTGTTTCAAGATAAAACTATTTACATGTTGTCTATTCCTTAATGATACCAAGAATGGTATGTATAACTTCTTGCTCAAACCCTTTACAGGTGCCAGTGGTAATGAGACTTTGTAAATACAAGACTTTGTCTCTCCAATCATCTTTCTTACCTGATTGTATTCTGTTGACTATGAAGTCGCCACTGGTCATCCATGCTGGCTGGGACCTCTGCCTAGTACTGTGTCTAGGCGGTTCATCATCTTCCATACTGACATCTCTGTCAGGAACACTATCAGTATCTCCTGAAACAAAATTATCGTTTTGTGAATCTCTGTCAATCGGGAGTTGATTTCCGACCTCTGTGTCAGATAACTTAACTAGTTGAGCGTCCTCAACATTACCTTCATGACTATCATTCAAAACAGTGGGTGTGTCATCTACATCATATGGGATGTTAGACTCCACTGTGTGCGGTACCGGTACCTCTGATACATTATCATCCTCTGAATCTGTATCTATAATGTCTGTATCTCTGTCAGTATGTGTTTCTTGTCTTGACTTTCTTTCTGACTGTCCGAGTCTTCGGGGTGCTGGGGTTGGTCTCGAATGGTAACTGTCTAGGTGTCCTATAGGCAGGAGTAAATTCCTATGTAACGTTCTCTTCTTTCCTTCGCCATTCTCTCTCTTTACTATGTAAACTGGTATCATCGGATTCGGTTGTTTTATCACAATGTATGTGTCATCTTCCCATCTATCTGCAATCTTATGCTTCCCATCGAATGCCACTATCTTAACTAATACTCTGTCTCCTTCCTTGATGTTCGATCCTCTAACTTTGTAATCATAGTTCTCTTTCTGTCTAGATCGTGCTTCCTGTGCGCTTGCTGTTGCTCTCTCATATGCTGTTTTCATTCTTTCTCGTAGATCATCTATGTACTTTGTAAGTCCTTTCTGTTGTTGCTCGTTTATACCAAATGCCAGGTCAACGGGTAGTCGGGGTTCCCTTCCAAACATTAACAGATATGGGGAGTGGCCTGTGCTCTCGTGTCTAGTACAATTGTAGGCGTGTACCAGAGGTGCCACGTGTGGTTTCCAGTTGGCCTTCTGGTCAGGCTCTAGTGTCCCTAACATATCAAGCAGTGTCCTGTTGAAACGTTCTGTCATTCCATTGCCCATGGGATGGTATGGTGTAGTTCGTGACTTTGTCATGCCGGTGATATTGCATAGCTCTTTGATGATGTTACTCTCAAAGTTAGCTCCCTGATCACTATGTATCCTAGTTGGTATGCCGTAGAAGGTGATAAAATTGTTGAAGAATGCTTCCGCTGTAGTTTTGGCAGTCATGTTGCGCGTCGGTATCGCTTGCGCAAATCTCGTGAAGTGATCAGTGACTACGAGAATGTGTTGGTATCCTCCTTTAGATTTTTCCAGAGTGAGAAAGTCCATACATACTAATTCCAAAGGGTAAGTTGTTTCGATGTTGACAAGAGAAGCGCACTGATTTGTTGGTGTTTTCCTCCTAACGCATCTGTGACAGTTCTTTATCCAATTTTCTATTCTTTGAACATGCCATTCCAATAGAATCTGTCACGTATCAAGGATGTAGTGCGTTCTCTTCCCGGATGTCCAAATTTGTTATGCAGGTAGTCCATGACTGAGTTGATATAAAGTTTCGGAAGTACTAGTTGTTTCCTATCTTCTCCGTTTATCTTAGTTGTTCTGAACAGAATTCCATTTTCGATGGTCAAATGATGAAAGTTTCGCAGTAGTGCATATGAATCCAAGATGTGACTGATTTCCTCCGACTTTGGTTTCTTTCCTTTCCTTACAAATTCTTTCCATTCCCTGATCATTGGATCTAGATCCTGTCTTTCTTTCCAATCAATACTCTGTATGTCTGATATAGGAGTTCCTGCTACATTGTTGTCCAACACTTGTGTATCGATAGCTAGACAGTCAACCAATGAGTCTGTATGTACTGCATTGCAGATGGCTTTAATGGAGTCACCACTTATAATCTGTTCATCTTCTCCATTGTCTGAATACATGCGAGACAGTCCGTCTGCATCTCCATTCTTTTTTCCTGGTCTGTAGATTATGCTAAAGTCATAGTTCGATAGATCTGCGAGCCATCTGTGTCCCGTTGCATCTAACTTTGCCGATGATAGTATATAAGTCAAAGGGTTATTATCTGTATATGCTGTGAAAGTGTGTCCATATAAATAGTCCTTGAACTTCTCTGTTATGGCCCATTTCAACGCCAAGAATTCCAACTTATGCGCAGGGTAGTTTGCTTCTGATTTACTCAAGCCTCTGCTAGCATAGCTGATCACTCGTTTCGCTCAATCCTGTTCTTGGTAAAGTACTGCACCCAATCCTAATGCACTCGCATCCGTGTGGAGCTCGAAGGGTAGTTGGTAGTTTGGGAATCCTAGGATTGGTGGTGAAGACAACTTTTCTTTTAGTGTGTTGAAGGCTTCCTCCTGTTCCTTTCCCCATGTCCATTTCTTCCTAGCTATTTGTTTTCCCTTTGCTTTGTCCTTTCCTACGGGCATTAAAGTTGTAAGCGGCTTTGCTATCATGCTAAAGTTTTGAATGAAGCGGCGGTAGTATCCTATGAATCCTAAAAATTTTCTGACTTCCTCTGGTGTTTTGGGTGTGGGCCAATTCTTTACTCTTTCAGTCTTATCTGGGTCTGTTTCTATTCCTTCCTTCGATACTATGTGTCCCACGTATTTAACTCGTTGCATAAGGAAGTTGCATTTCTTTGGAGATAATTTCAATCCTGTTGCTCTAAGTTTGTCGAAAACTAGCTGGAGTCTGTGGAGATGTTCTTCGTATGTCTTTGAGAATATAATGAGGTCGTCTAAAAATATAAAGCAGATGTTTAAGTGTAGGTCTCCCAGGCAGTCCTCCATTAGGCGTTGGTATGTAGCGGGGCTGTTCGACAAACCAAAGGGCATTCTATTATACTCATAGAATCCCAATGGGCCTACTGTAAATGCCGTTCTCTCTTTGTGTTCTTCTTTAATATTCACCTGGTGGTATCCGGACTTTGCATCTAAAACTGTGAAGTATGAATTCCCGCTTAAGTTCTCTAGTATTTCTTCTACAATGGGCAGAGCATAGGCATCTTTCTTTGTCCTGCTGTTTAATTGTCGGTAGTCGACACACATGCGTAGTTCGCCATTCTTTTTCCGACAAAGTACCAAGTTGCTCATAAAAGGTGACTTTGATTTTCTGATTATTCCCGCTTCTAGTAGTTGTTGTAGATGGTCTCTTACTTCGTTATACATTGATGGTGGTATGCGGCGATGCCTTTGTCTAAATGGAGTTGGATCGGTAAGCTCTATGTTATGTTCTACTGATGTTACGTGTCCTATGTCGTTGCTATTCCATGAGAAGATATCGTTGTTCTTACTCAATAACGATTTCACTTCCTGATACTGTGATGGTGTGAGGTTATCTGTAGCTATGCTAAGCTGATCAAGAGGATTATCGCTATCCTTGTCCTTGTCTATGTCAGGTAAGGTCTCTACATTTACAGAATGCAGTTCGCATAGGATAGCTTTCGGTGCTATGGTTACCGTCCTAGTAGTGATGTTACAAATGTGAACTGGTACCTCGATGCTCTCGTTGTAATTGTAAGTGATAATGGTTGGAACCACATCTAAGTCCTGATGAACAGATGATGATGACGAGTTCTGAAGCATAGCGCAAGATTGGCTGTACGGTACCTTTCTGTCGATGTAACCATTGATTGTTGCTCTACTGTTAGGTGGTATCGTAATCCTATGAATTTCTGCTGACTTGACTGTTCCTAATTTGTACTTGTTCTTAGCGAGCTCCTTTTCTCTCAATGCAAGGCATCTAAATGCTAAGTACCAGGGCGTATGTAGCTTAGCCTCTTGTAAGTATCTAACTCCATGTACTTGTTTCGTATCCTGCAATAGTACTGTTAGTACGTTTGTCCCTATGAGGATAGGTACTTTTGCATGGTACTCTGTATCATCAACGACCAAAAAGATGCAAGGAAAAGTTTTGGTACTCTGAAGACCTGGAGCAGCGATGTCCGCTTCTACGTATCCTTTGTATGGAAGTGTACTTCCATCCGCACATTGAAGTTTGAAAATGTTGTTTAGTTGCAGAATAGGTTTGTGCGAAAGATTCAGATTGTAAAAAGATAACGCCATTGTTGATACAGTTGATCCCGTGTCTAATAAAGCCTTGGTGTCTACTCTGTCTAAACTTATATCTATCTCACATGACTCGCCAACTAGTTGTTCATTGTTAGTGATGTGACGCTGCTGCCTTACTCGACCTAGCGTCCGCGTCTCGACGCAGGTCTCCTGAAGTTTGACGGTGGGCGACGCATATGATCTATTCGCACCCTACATCCTAATGCCAGATGTCCTTCTTGCCCACATCTATAGCAGATGGGATCATTTTCATTTTCTATCCCTTGTTGCCCATATTGTTGTCTATCATAAAACTGTTGTTGGTATCTCTGTTGTCCTCTTCCATAATAATTATATGGCCTTCTGTTTATTCCTCTGTAATTTCCTCTTTCTGTATTTCTATTATATTGGTGTTGTGGGGTGTTGATTTGTTCGACATACTGTGTTGAGGTCCTTTGTTCTGCAATGTCCTTTTTCATTTCAGTCATGTCTGTTGTCAGCTTCTGTACAATGGCCTTTAGTTCATCAAGGTCAGAGTTGGATGTTGATGTTACGGATTTCACATGTTCCTTTGATGTAACCTTCCTTTTTCTCATTTCTTCCTCTTTTCTCCTAACAGCCCTCCTTAATTCGTCGAAGTCCTGTGTTTTGTCGAATATGTGACCTATTGTGTCTTTAAGTGATGGCTTTAGACCTTCATAGAACATGTTGTTCAGCATCTCGTTCGCTTCCCATGATCTAACTTGTTGAAGATGCATCGCTTTATTCATCAAATCTTCTAATCTACATCCCCAACTGGCCACATCTTCATCATCTCTTTGTCTGGCACTGAAGAATTCTGATAGTACGCTGGCATTGGTATCTATACTACCGAAAATGCTTTCTAGTTTGTCAATGATCTCGATGACTGATGCTTCGGATCCTAAACGCATGATGACTCTTGCTGCTTCTCCTTTTACTGATCTCCTGATCGCATGGGTGATTAGGGGGTCTGAGTATTTGTCCCTCATCAAACATTCCACTTCGTATTTCCAAAGGTCGTAAGTTGCATCACCTTTCTTATCACCAGAGAATGTTGGGAGTCTGGGTGGCTGGTGGGTAGAAGTAACTGATGATGGTTGCTGGGGCTGTGATGATGTTCCATCACTCTTTGGTTCCCTTGATCTTGCTCCTTTGGAAAAATCTAAGAGCCATTTCTGAAAGTCTTCTTTGGATGTTACTGAAGGTTTGACATTCATTTCCTCGAATGCTGATGCCATTATTTCCATCTCCTCTTGTGTCATGTTCGACATGATTGCGGTATGATGTATACTATGACTAACCTTAACTAAGTGCACTACGCAAGTACATACAAACAATGACAATGTAAAATAAAAGTACATATATCAGCTGACAATATACTAAGTACTATCTTAAGTAAGTGTGTATTCTGTACTAAAGAATACGAATATGCACAAAATGCTACACGTTTGTCATAAAAATACAACCAATGCGCAAACAGATATGCTAAATCTGTTTAAAATAGAGTAAGTATGCTAATAATCTAGGATACAAACACAAAAAAAAAATTACAAAAAAATCTTATTAAAGTGTCTTTGGAAATCAATCAGATGTTCCGAGTGATAACCGAGGCGATGCTGTCAGAGTATCCGACAGTATCTCTGAGAGGAAGTAAAGTAACTATCACATATCAAAAAAAATTACAAAGTCAAAATCGAATGTGTAAATCAAAGTCAAAATGACTAAGTACGACTTCTTCTTAGATCAAAGGGAGGTAATCCACTTTTCGGGTAAACCCGAGTTACGAAGGATAACTCCAACCGGATGTGAGACCAAGACAGGTAACTCTTGTACCTATTTTGACTTAGGTCGACTTTAATATTCAGATCAAATTATACCAAGTTTCACTGCATATAACGTAAAACACAAATCTAATGAAAATCTAATTCTAAATCTAACTAACATACGTACCCGTATCGCTGAATCGCTGTACACGGAAAACCAAGTAGGAAAAAAAAAAACGCGTAACGGTATATTGTGCACAAGGGTCAATATGTATTTCGGATTGACAGAAGGACGGTAAGGGTCAATATGTAGGACGATTTGACAGACTTACCGGGTGAAAGTAGTAAATGTCACTTTCAAGAAATACGGACAATAAAATGCGTATGCACTATATGATAAATGTGTTGAGTTAGTGAATTACATATATGGACATGCAAAAACAGTCGAACGTCAAGTCTATTGCGTCGATCACAACAACACTATATATATGGGTATCTTCAAGTATCAAACAACACCTTTCATATGGACGTATAAAACTTAAAAGCCACGTCGATCTGATATCTGACGGGCAATTGTGACAAGACAATAAAATCTGAGATTGCCAAGATTCTCTCCGACGGACAGACGTACAACTCTACGTACTCCAAGTATGCCGACAGACAGATGCTAGTGTATATAAATGCATGTACATGTATGCTACCTACACAGAAAAGTTTCTCAGTGAAAGGATATAGCATTAAATTTTAGTAGACATCCCATACACTCTTCGTCTCGTATACTATGTATAAATACAAAACATATATAAATCTAATTTCTGATTCTCCAGAAATACTATAGTCTAGGTGCCATCCATGAAACCCAAAAATTTGTTACGCACAAAATGTTTTTGCATGAAAGTGTTGTCAATACCCTCTACTTTGATAATCCGGCTGATGCCACTCTGGCATCCTTGGGCATTTCGAAAATTTGGGGTAAAATGGAATTTTTCGAAGAAAAACCGTTGAAAATAGGAAAAATTTAATTACTTTTTCAATGCTGCAGCTAGATCAACAAAATTGGTACCAAATGAACGACAATTTAATTGTCTTTAAGTTTATAACTCAATTTAAAAATTCACTTGTCAATAAAATGGGGAAAACTATGGATTTTCGATGAAAAATCGTTGAAAATTGGGAAAATATAATATCTTTTTTTATTCCGTAGATAATTAAACAATTTTGGTAACAAATGCACAATAAATTTATTGCCTTTCATTTTAAATAATACAGAAGTCAGATTGCAATTTGCTGGTACGAAAAATTGTGAAAAACAACTACTCATGGATGAAAAACGCTGAAAATTTGCAAAATGCAATGAATTTTTTTCAAACTGTATTTAGTATGAGGTACAGCAATTATGGTACCAAAAGAACATATTTTTATTGTTCTGAATTCCTATTAAGCAGCTTGTTCATAAATAAAGTGGGAGAAGACCAATGAGGGAGAAAATTTTGATTTTGAATGTTTTTTTTCCATAAAAAGTTGGGACTTTGAAAAATGCAACACGTTTACAGAAAAGCTGGAACAAAGATATGTGTATTCAAGTCAACATTTTTTAAACATTTTACTGGTACATGGAGTCTTGTAGCAAGCTTTTGAAAGACGTGGGTGAAATTAGAGACATGTTCAAAAGGAAGCGGATTCTGTCTATGATACATAACATATATGTCTGGTCTACGCTTTTAATTAATCTGCTTTTGAATGATGCTAATGAATTTGAAGACGTTTAACATTTGTACCACTTGGTGAGTGTCACTGCTGGTGGACCAGGAATCCCCGAGAGCACATATAGCCAAGTTCGATCAATTTCGGTTGGTCTTTTCTTCAAACGCATTCGAAAATATCTGTTTACAAAATTGTTACAAATTTCTGAAACCTAGGTCCTGTAGCATCGTATCCCAGTCATCATGCTACGTCTTTCGGTATATTTTGGACATAATTATATCAGACATTTTGGTCATATTTCATTGTTTGGATTGAGCATCACTGACGAGGGTTAAATACCAGAAACGTGCATGTCTGGTCCACGCTGTTAATAAATCTGATTTTAAAAGATGATAATGAATTTGAAGACGTTTAACATAAAAGATTTCTGCCAGGGTTGTGTAGTTTGTTTCAATTAATGAGGTGGATCTTAAAGACCTGCTTAGTTGTGACATTGTTCTATAGTCTCTACGTCAATGTTGAAAAGATGACTTCAGTTTTCTTAAAATACGCTTCATCATTCGACAAAATCATTCGACAAGAATGCTTAGGAGCTGATGATCGATTGATGTATGAAGGACTCTGGTGTATCAACCGACCATTAAATGGCAGAATTTATACCTTGATTGTTTCTGGCCGTATATTTCTAAAATAAAAACAATTAAACACTTCAGATGTTCAATAATAAGTGTTCCAACTATTTACCTTCTTGAAGAAAGTTTTAAACCAATTTTGATGCACCAGACACGTGTTTCGGATAGAAAAATCCTTATCAGCGAAATCTGATGTCCCAAACGAAAATGTTTCCTAATAAATTGTGTCAAAATCATGCTAAAATCATGTTAAAATCGTGGATTCGCAATTTATTAGAACGATTTCAATCTGATTTATTAGATAAATCGTTCTGAAATCATGGTTAGATGCTATGTAAAATATGATTTCAGAACAAATCATGCGATTTGAGAGCAAAAATCACACGATTTGAGAGCAAATCACATGATTTGAGAGCAAATCATGTGATTTACATATGATTTATTAACTTTAAGTAAATGATGCCATGATTTTGAAACGATTTATTAACATATATCCTGCAAACATCTACAAGAGAAAGTGGCAGACACGATTTAGACATGATTTGTTTCAATCTTGGTCAGTCATTGCCTGAATCTATCAGATGCATCTTGGGAAATTTAATTTGATTTGTGGCTCCTTGAAGAAAGAAGTGTATATTGATTAAGCTTTTGTTTGTGAGGGAATAGACAATTTTTACAATGTACTTGATGACTGTAAGTGCCTTATTCAAGTAAGTTTGCATTTTGTTAAAGTAGTGATCACTTATGTGATTGTTTTCAGTAAAATAAAATTTAGAAAGATAGCAATGCAGATTTGACATTGTATAGAAACTTGTTTAGAAAGCAAAAACTCTTTTAAAAATGATGTACATAGAAACATCAATGTTATATATTACTTTTACACATCAGTATACACTCAGGAGTAATTACTTAAACAATGCTAAGTTAAACAAATATATTTCAGAAAAATAAACGAATGTTAAAAATTGCATGACTTAATCAACATTCTTAGTTTATATGAATACACACGCATACATATCAACTAAATCATATCATTAATCTTTCAAATGTGTTTTAACTGAAAGTTTGTATCAATACCTTATGAAAAAAAATCCAGTGAAATATATATTTAGGTCAGACTCTGAACTTCCTATTCATCTTCGGTCACAGTAACCTTGAGCAGTACAGATTCAGGACACGATTTGCAAGAAATCATGCGATTTTGTCACAATTTATTAGACTTCTTATATAAACACGATTTAAGAATAAATCATGCGATTTCAACACGATTTATTAGTGAAACACGATTTACATCCAAATCATATATCCATGATTTCTAATAAATTGTGCTTCCATGATTTTAACACGATTTATTAGAGGCACGATTTATTAGCTCATTTGCATACGAAAAAATCGTGCGATTTTGGCATGATTTATTAACACGATTTTGACACAATTTATTAATACGATTTATTAAGCATTTTTTTCTGTTTGGGGTCCCACTCTCCAGAATGGTAGATGATATTCTGTCATAGACCATTTGAACCATCCAACCAAGATAGTAATCTATGTCCTCCGAAATGGAATTAACCGGATGTGACAGCTAGTTCTACCGAATTTAAGCGGCGGGTGTTGCATGCAAGCATAAGATGCTTACTCTTCATTGACACCTCTTCTCCTTCCCATATCGGGAGTTTGCTTCTTTTCGTATGGTTGAGGATTTTCTTTGTTTGCTTTGGTTCCTGTTTTATCCTGATTTTGTATGCCTTCGATTTATGATTTTCTGAATTATCGATTTTGTGCTGTATACAGGGATATGGCCATTATCCATATTTGTCTTTTCAATTAAAGTGACTTCATGGCACAGCCAAAATCCTCTCCAGCAGCGCCCCTAACCATATTTTCTGAACTTAAAATTGCTATCACTTTGCAGAGAGCAAATTTAAATGATATTCAATTGACCCCTACTAACCAAATAAAAGATTCAGTCAGGAAAGCTACATCTCAGGAAAAGAAGTGCAACTGATTGATATTACATGTACTTGCAATCAGTTGATCGAGAAAGCAATTCGACTGATTAAGAACTCGCATTCTACACATCATTCTGAAGACCAGATCATGATGATGGATATCATCAACATATAATGGTGTTGGAGAGACAAAGGTTGTTCTGTGGGAAGTTTTTGAAGTTGTGTTCCGTGTGAAATTTCAGAGAAGTTAATTCAGATATTGAAAAGATTGTGACTGAGGGCATGATATCCATCAAGAATTACTATGGTTTAGAGAATCTAGACTGTATATCTGATGTCAGGTCCAGTGTACGATTGAATGAAATGAGCTATAAGTTTTCAAAACTCTTGGATGACCTTTACCACCAACAGTTAATTGAAGAATTTAGATAAAATGTCAAGAAAAACGAGATATTTTTAGCCATGCATAAGGAAACATTCTCAAGATGCAGTTCAATCAAACATGGGTCTACTGAAAGAATTAAATATAAAAAAAAAATGTTGAGACCTATTGTGATAATATTTTGCCAATCATGTCTGTACCTCTATCTGGTATCCTGTTGATTTGTTGCAGTCGCACACGAAATCTGAGTTGTGTAACAAACAGATGTGACAAATTCTGTGCTCAAATTTCTTTAATTTTGTAAATGTTTTGGAGTAGAGAATTGTCAGAACACGATGCAAAGGAGGCATTTTGATCAACCATGTAAGAATGGTTCTTTGTTGTTAGAAGTAGTTGCACACAAGTATTGCAATTGTATGTTGATGAAACAAGAAGGCAATAGAAAAGGAGGTGATCTTCAACAAAACTGGTTTGCAGCACCAATATCAACACATCTCAAGTAAAAACACAGAGAATACAAACACAGCAAGAGAAACCAAACAAACAGGGAACAGCAAACATGACATCAAACATCAAATAAGCAATGTATGAATGATGCAGATAAAATGGAACATTCTTTTCGGGAAATGTTGCTTAATAATGTAAGATAATGCTAGGGTAATTATACTATTTGGAATGATATATCTAGAGTAGAAAAAGGGTAATAAGAGAGTGCAAATCTTAAACTATCAATATGAAATCATTTTGATACGAAAATTATTGTTCTTGAATGTCTTTAACCCGATTGTATTTTCACAATTTAATACCTTTTTCAGCAAAAAAAAAAAACCCCAAAAACAAAAACAAAATAAACAAAACAAAACAATGCAAGAAGATTCCATTTGCTTGAGTGGAATTCTGAATTTAAATCAATGATATCATTTTTCTTGCTGTTGTTCTAACTACAGCATGAAAAAAAGATTGCAATATCCCAATTTTCGGCGATTTTTCATTCAAAATTTATTCTTTTCCCCATTTTCGTACTTGCAAAGTGCCAATCTGCTTTTTAAAATGAAAGGCAATAAATTTATTGTGCGTTTGGTACCAAAATTGTTATTTGACCTACAGTATGAAAAAGATATGACAGTTTCCCAATTTTCAATGGTTTTTCATAGAAAAACCATAGTTTTCCCCATTTTACGGACGAGTCAATTGATAAACTGAGCTTGAGACTTAAAGGCAATGGCATTGCTGTTCTTTTGATACCGAATCTGTTGTTCTGGGTACAACATGGACAAAGTAATTGAGTTTTTCCAATTTTCCACGGTTTTCTTTGAAAAATAAGTTTTTTCCCAAAAATTGCAAATTGCTAATCTGACTTCTGTATCATTTAAAATGAAAGGCAATACATTTATTATACGTTTGGTACCAAAATTGTTTATTTAGCTACAGAATGAAAAAAAGATACTGTATTTTCCCAATTTTCAACGATTTTCATCGAAAATCTATAGTTTCTCCCATTTTATTGACAAGTAATTTAGTAAATTGAGGTTGAAACTTAAAGACAATTAAATTGTCGTTCTTTTGGTACTAGTTTTGTTGATCTAGCTGCAGCATGGAAAAAGTAATTGAATTTTTCCTATTTTCAACGGTTTTTCTTCGAAAAATTCCATTTTACCCCAAAATTTCGAAATGCCCAAGGATGCCAGAGTGGCATCAGCCGGATTATCAAAGTAGAGGGTATTAACATCACTTTCATGCAAAAACATTTTGTGCGTAACATTTTTTTGGGTTCCCCCCAAAATAGCCATTTGGCAACTAGACTACTAATGATTTTGCTCTTTATGTGTTGTCAATAGAATCAGCTGTTTCAGAATATCAGCTGTTAAAGTTTACCTGTGGTTCACTCATGCGAATCCACATACTACGCTCAGGCATGTAAATATAATACAATGGTCATAAGAACTAATCAAAAATTTGCCTTACCGTACCGTGGCAGACTGTATAACACTAATTTCACTGATTATGAATATAAAGAAGTGTCAAATGGTGAAAATATCACTGCACAATGAGTGTCCAATTCTATTTATTTCACGAAAGTACGTAACACTGAAAAGCGTCTATAATGTAACTTCACTGTCTAATATTGGGGTCGCATGTAAGTGTTCGTATAGCACCTGGTAGGTATCGTCGGCTCAGTGGTGGATCCAGAACATCACGTTGGGCGCCATTGTTACCGGGGTGGTTACCATCAGAATAGATAACACCTGGTTCACGTTTTACCATTTATTGCCTCAATATCAACGAATGGCATAATATAGTACAGTCCTGAAACGTATGAAAAATCAGCATAAGAATAGAGAATATATCATTTGTATTTCATACATTTCATACATATATCAATATAAAAATCACAGTCTGCATATACAATAATTATCGACATTAATTGGTACGGTAATGTATTTCAAACATGACCAATTAACATTAATCTGATTAGAGATCGATTTGATTGAGCGTTACATTTCTAAGGGAAATAACTCTGACTCAACATAGTAAGAAAATGGTAAGTATAGAGATCGTATTTTATCTTTACACAAATAACAAGGTAGGTATATGGTTTGAAAATAAACAATAATTATATATGCGTACCAGTTTATGGAACTAGACTGGGCACTGGTATTAGCTTGCAGTCGACCAAACCTCTAATACTACATGATGGTCGAGTAACTACAAATAATATAAGGTTTGATACAATATTCGTTCGGGGCATAAAAACAAGGTAAAATCTATGAAACAGCTTTCTAAATAATAGTAAACTGATCGGCTCAAAATATAATTCATAAAGTCTGAGAGACGATACAATTACATCAGAAAAAGGTAAGTATTCAAAAACTTCACAATATACGTATTTTTCAACAGAATTACTCTATTCTAAATTACTTAACTAAATTCTCTCTTTCGTCTCTTATTCTTGAAGTTAAAACGTTAATCTGGGAAATTTAGAGGAAAATGAAATAAAGAGAAAAAGTGAAAAAGTAACTCACTATGACGTGTGTGCGTGTACTGAGCTCAGGTAAGTTTAATGATGTACGTATATTGGATTCAATGTTCAACTCAAACATATACGACTGGATCGCAAATAAATGTACATAACTTCAAAATCACCACCACGTCTGGTCCTTACAACGCTCTCGGCAAATCTGACCAGAGCGGGAACTAAGAAACAAAGACTAAAACGCCAGAACATTCTCAGCCAATAGAATAGTGTCATTTTATCATGTGTCATTAAAACAGGTCGGTAATTGGTCAGTTATGGTTAATTAGTATAGTGACGTATCATACGCATTGCGGCATGAGAACGGAAGTCATGATGCGCATGACCGGCAAGGACGGACAGGAAAAAGAGTGGGAAATATGAATTGGAAAATGGGATAAAAACGGGCGTAATTTATAAGGCGTATAATAATCAAATACTGACTTGGGGATTTAATACAAGTCATCAAACTCACACTGCCACATACACAGCCTCGTTAAGGTTGGCATATCGATGTATTATTCGCGTGGAATTTATGTCTATACACCCAGGGTGAACATGCCAGAAAATCGGTCTATATCAGACATAAAATATGCAGGAATCGGCTGTAATGAAGACACAAAATAACCGAATAAGAAAATAGCATCTTTGTTGCACTGTGTAACTAGACAGTGGAAAGTTCACAAGTCCGAATGTCCACCACTCCACAGGTTCAATAGGAAAGGATAAATCCATAGACATGTGTTAATTAGTCAGATTAGTATCAATGCTACTGGCATGCTTCTCTTGCACACGTCGTGTTGGCTGAGTAAGCACACTGAGCTGTCAGACCAAATAGAACGGATTTCCTCTGTCCAATTTAGTTTAAATGTGTTTTAATGAAAAATTATTGAGACAGTTATCAACAAATAATTCTGAAAAAGAATTCTTCACTTCAGCATTCTAATATGATGAGAATATAATGCCTACAGATTAAAATTTTCTTCTCTTTTATCAGTCGTATCGCTCTAAATTTGTTTCGTCCTCACTAGTTGTATCGGTCTAAAACTATTTCGTTCTTTGTGTCAAGTCGCTGGTCATACACGTACGCTTCGCAATTTATTTTAAATTCGGTCTGTTTGTCTGTCTGTCTTTCAGTCTGTCTGTCGTTCAGTGTTTTTGTCCATTTGCAGATCTGAAATGTGGTGATGATGACAACTTGACAATCCAACCCAAGTAAAAGGTAAAGGTAAAGGTAGGTGTTTATAGTCTCGTTTGCCTGAGCCTCACGCGACTTCTACAATTATACAGATAATACAGGTAAAAACAGACTGACACAATCTTGTAACAGACGACGGAAAAACAAGTAGCTGGTCAAATTGAACCTGAGACCTTCAGCTTTTTTGACAGACGATGTCTGAATCCTATCAAACATAAAAAAAATCTAGCCAACTTTATCTGTATGCTAGTAGACCCCTCCTGTGTAAGGAGAACCCACATAGAAATAGGGTAGGAGGGTCCTTGGCATTCCCAGAGGGGATTAATGTTAGATTACTGTACCACTACCTAAGGTCCCGCCACCGTGTCCCACAACCCTGTGAAAATGACGATGGACATCACCAAAAATAAAAAAGGAAATACCATCACAAAAAAAAAAAAAAAAAAAAAAAAAAAAAAAATATGGGGATATATACAAGTGGGAAAAAATAAAACAGACCATGAGGGCAATACATTCACATCACATGAATCCGTCTGGTGGAATGTCAGTAACCCAGCCGTTTTGGGTGGAGGAAAAACCGAAGTACTCGGGGTAAAAACCACCACTGATCCCAGGGCAACTTTCAGAGAATACAAATGATGGTATTTGGCAAAAAATGTTAGGTCATGACAAATGCGGATAATGACCATATCCCAATACACAGTACAAAATCGATAATTCAGAAAATCATAAACCGAAGTCATACAAAATTAGGATAAAACAAGAGCCAAAGCAAAATAAAAAAAAACAAAACAAAAAAAAAAAAAAAAAAAAAAAAAAAAAAAAGAAAAGAAAAAGAAAAAGAAAAAAAAACAAAACAAAACAAAACAAAACAAAACAATGCACCACATTAAAAGAAGCGAACTCTCCAATATGGGAATGAGACCAGATGCGCGTGTTTAGAATTTAGCTCTTTGTTATATTTGGATTTTCTTCGACCTGACGCTTTGCTGATGTTGCAACCTAGTCCTGTAGTTCAAAGATCCCCCCATTTGTTGTTGAAATGCAAATATGGTGTATTAAAGTTTTACAATATAGAATAAATATCAAAATAAAAGATTTCAACCAGTAGATTGGTATCGTATCGCTGCTCCGCCACCAAATAATTATGAAAAATCGTACTGAACCTTGGGGACATCTACATCGAGGCATATAGCATTTTATCACATGATACACCCGTTATGCAGTTTCATAAAGCCATTTCATAAATATGTGATATGATAACTTGAATGCGATTGGTCAAGTTTTGAACCTAATCACATAAACTTTGACAAGTGTGACCTTTCAAATATCGGTCAGTTGTTAAATTCAGACGCAGATTCAATATCAGTGATTAAAATTGTTGTAGAATTAATTATTGCATTAAAATACTAACCGAATAATTTGAAGTATTTTTTTCTTGCGCACAGAATATATCTGTACGATGGGGGAACTACTTCTCATGGCGTAGCAGACGATCTGTAGGTCACGGCGTGGTTCGCCTCTAATTCTCAGAAACGTTGATTTCACGTTAGAAATACACATATTTAGGAAATATCAGGTGGTAAAAAGAATCTCAAATGAATTTCCATTTCATACGATGTATTATGAAACGAGTTGTGCGTTTTATATCCCCTCGCCAAGGCTCGGGGATATAAAACACACAACTCGTTTCATAATACATCGTATGAAATGAAAATTCATTTGAGATCCTATATATCTTTGGCCGATATCAGACTTTTTTTCACCGTGACAGACTTCGCACTTTGAACTTCGTACTTCGCACTTCGAACATCGAAAAATAAGTGGCACAGCTGCCGTTCACGTATAAACTCATAAGCGGAGTCATCTACATTTTGATGAGTATACTCAATGGAATTGGTATACTGGACTTCCTGTAGTACTAGCAACCAATTTATAAAACTTTCTATCATTATTAAAGTGCGAAGTTCGAAGTGCGAAGTTCGTCATGGTGAAAAATTTCTATTAGACATTTTTCATCGTGACAAACTTCGCGCTTCGAACTTCGTACTTCGCACTTCGAACATTGAAAAATAAGTGGTGTAGCTGCCGTTCACGTATAAACTCATAAGCAGAGTCTTCTACATTTTGATTAGTAAACTCAATGGAATGGTCTATTGGACTTCCTGTACAACTGATGCGCTTTTTTCGGCAACCCACTTATGAAATTAAGTGCGAAGTTCGAGGTGCGAAGTGCGAAGTTCGTCACGGTGAAAAAAGTCTATTTGGAATACATGTTAGGTCATGTTTCGCTCTTCATATACTTAGTATTCGTAATTTGGATTTGCCTATTTTGTGTCAGTGATACGTCTGCCAGAACAAGTTATGGCAGCCGCCATTATTTAAACAGCGAACGATCGTCTCTCTATATCTTTGGAATTGGGACCAGTTTGAGCAAATTCTACATGCACAGTTAAATTTTTAGTAAGTAGAAAAGAAATGGTACCCTTGAAATGATAAGCAAACATCAACAAATTGTATTTTCAACAACGAGTTAATTCGTGTTTGAGGGAACCCCCGGTTCTAAAAATTGCAGTGCTATAAATAGACTTCTGTGGAAAAATTGTGTTGATCGCTGTATCAACAAAATTTCTAAGCCAATCAGAATCTTCGTTTCTTGAAAATGACAATGGAAATTAAATGATTCAAGTATCACAGATAATCATCACTTTTCAAATCCACATATGGTGCACTGAATTTTCTTTTCTTTTTTTGTTTTTTTTTACAAAATAATAATTTTTTTATAATAATTTTCAATATTGGTTAATTCATTTATTTTATATTATTTAAAACAAGAGCCAAAGCAAAATAAAAAAAAACAAAACAAAAAAAAAAAAAAACAAAAAAAAAAAAAAAAAAAGAAAAGAAAAAGAAAAAGAAAAAAAACAAAACAAAACAAAACAAAACAAAACAATGCACCACATTAAAAGAAGCGAACTCTCCAATATGGGAATGAGACCAGATGCGCGTGTTTAGAATTTAGCTCTTTGTTATATTTGGATTTTCTTCGACCTGACGCTTTGCTGATGTTGCAACCTAGTCCTGTAGTTCAAAGATCCCCCCATTTGTTGTTGAAATGCAAATATGGTGTATTAAAGTTTTACAATATAGAATAAATATCAAAATAAAAGATTTCAACCAGTAGATTGGTATCGTATCGCTGCTCCGCCACCAAATAATTATGAAAAATCGTACTGAACCTTGGGGACATCTACATCGAGGCATATAGCATTTTATCACATGATACACCCGTTATGCAGTTTCATAAAGCCATTTCATAAATATGTGATGTGATAACTTGAATGCGATTGGTCAAGTTTTGAACCTAATCACATAAACTTTGACAAGTGTGACCTTTCAAATATCGGTCAATTGTTAAATTCAGACGCAGATTCAATATCAGTGATTAAAATTGTTGTAGAATTAATTATTGCATTAAAATACTAACCGAATAATTTGAAGTATTTTTTTCTTGCGCACAGAATATATCTGTACGATGGGGGAACTACTTCTCATGGCGTAGCAGACGATCTGTAGGTCACGGCGTGGTTCGCCTCTAATTCTCAGAAACGTTGATTTCACGTTAGAAATACACATATTTAGGCAATATCATGTGGTAAAAAGAATCTCAAATGAATTTCCATTTCATACGATGTATTATGAAACGAGTTGTGCGTTTTATATCCCCTCGCCAAGGCTCGGGGATATAAAACACACAACTCGTTTCATAATACATCGTATGAAATGAAAATTCATTTGAGATCCTATATATCTTTGGCCGATATCAGACTTTTTTCACCGTGACAGACTTCGCACTTTGAACTTCGTACTTCGCACTTCGAACATCGAAAAATAAGTGGCACAGCTGCCGTTCACGTATAAACTCATAAGCGGAGTCATCTACATTTTGATGAGTATACTCAATGGAATTGGTATACTGGACTTCCTGTAGTACTAGCAACCAATTTATAAAACTTTCTATCATTATTAAAGTGCGAAGTTCGAAGTGCGAAGTTCGTCATGGTGAAAAATTTCTATTAGACATTTTTCATCGTGACAAACTTCGCGCTTCGAACTTCGTACTTCGCACTTCGAACATTGAAAAATAAGTGGTGTAGCTGCCGTTCACGTATAAACTCATAAGCAGAGTCTTCTACATTTTGATTAGTAAACTCAATGGAATGGTCTATTGGACTTCCTGTACAACTGATGCGCTTTTTTCGGCAACCCACTTATGAAATTAAGTGCGAAGTTCGAGGTGCGAAGTGCGAAGTTCGTCACGGTGAAAAAAGTCTATTTGGAATACATGTTAGGTCATGTTTCGCTCTTCATATACTTAGTATTCGTAATTTGGATTTGCCTATTTTGTGTCAGTGATACGTCTGCCAGAACAAGTTATGGCAGCCGCCATTATTTAAACAGCGAACGATCGTCTCTCTATATCTTTGGAATTGGGACCAGTTTGAGCAAATTCTACATGCACAGTTAAATTTTTAGTAAGTAGAAAAGAAATGGTACCCTTGAAATGATAAGCAAACATCAACAAATTGTATTTTCAACAACGAGTTAATTCGTGTTTGAGGGAACCCCCGGTTCTAAAAATTGCAGTGCTATAAATAGACTTCTGTGGACAAATTGTGTTGATCGCTGTATCAACAAAATTTCTAAGCCAATCAGAATCTTCGTTTCTTGAAAATGACAATGGAAATTAAATGATTCAAGTATCACAGATAATCATCACTTTTCAAATCCACATATGGTGCACTGAATTTTCTTTTCTTTTTTTGTTTTTTTTTTACAAAATAATAATTTTTTTATAATAATTTTCAATATTGGTTAATTCATTTATTTTATATCTATTTTCACACATATACACCTTTATTACACCAGACAAGCATGTATATATTTTATTTTCAATTATAGTCAGTATAAGTTTTTTTTTATTAAATTTTTCATAAAAGTAGTCGATATATAAGCCTTTCGTAAATAGTACAACAGACATGCACGTTTTGGACATTTAATCATCTTCACGAATACTGTAGGGCTGGGACGATACTCCGATTCATCGATGCATCGCGATATTTAAGTATCCAAGTATCGATACACCCCGACGATACCCAAATTAAGATTTACAAAAACAATGCGCTTGAAATTTCCGTATCTTCAAGTACTCAAGTTCACCGTAGCGTATCACGTGATATGAAAATAATCTCTTGGATTGGGAATCCCCTTCGATTAAGAAGGTAAATGCTGTCTAAATCTACATTATATGAATTCATTTTAACATATCATAACATGTAAACAAAATAGAAAATTTTCTGTTTAAGTGTTCTCTAAATGTTCCTCTATTCTTGACCAGAAAAGATTACTATCATATTTATAATAATGAAGTTCATATGATAGGCGTAAACTAGTTTCATATAAAGTAGATTTAGACAGTATTTACCTTGTTTAATCGAAGGGGATTCCTTTGTAAGAGATTATATGCACATCACGTGATACGCCACGGTGAAGTTTAAATCCAACTTTCGTCAGTTAATATATAGATTAATTAATAATAGTAAAATAACAAGCCATTTATTTATTTTTTCATCTTTATTCAAGACAACAATCTAGTATTAGATAGATATAACACGTTGAATAAAAAAGCTATTTATATGATTAATATAAATACTATCAAAAAGCTTTTTGAGAAGGTTTGTATCGTATCGGATATCAGGTATCGTGATATCGTGATACGTATCGGATCGGCTGGGTGCAGAATCGTCCCAACCCTAGAATACAGTCTGATTCTTGTGAGCATTGCACCAGGCAAATCTTTCGGAAATAATCCCTCTTGCTTTAAATCATTCTCAACAAACAGCCTAATTCTAATGCACCAGACACGTGTATCGGATAGTAAAATCATCATCAGTGATGCTTCCAGCCAATGTTATTTTCAGACACAGCCAAAATTCATTTGAGTAGCGCCCTCTGGTTTTATCTATTTTTTTTTTGTAAATTTAAATTTGTGCAATTACTTTGTAGAGAGTGCGCGGCTCCAAATTTCCTTTAGGGTCGATTTAGTAGCAAAGTTAAATATAATCGATGATCAAAATAGCATTGGAGGGATGGTGCTCAGATATTAACCTCCTTTAATTTCGATGTTATTTTTGCATAAGATGACAAGTTTCCGAAATAGCAAAATAATGAATATGTTAAATTGACAAAGGGCCAAAACAAGGCTTCTCAGGCGACATAGCTGGAAAGAAGTAATTATCACACTTCAAATATCAAGTCACAGGGAACGAGTTTAATTGTACGTATTCAGAATCTTTAACATAAGGTATATTTCTTAAGATAAATGACAAGTTTCTTTCCCTAGGGACCCTTATAGGGTTAATATAACAATTTTCTAGAACATTTTTTTTCTAATTTTAAAAACAACAGGTTTGCCTTATTTAATGACTCGGGTACCTTTTTGAAAATTATACTTGGCTCCTCCCTTTTCCTTGACTAAAATTTCTTGATCCATGCTTTTAACTTCTAGTACGCTACTTACCTTTAACAAGTACCCACCGAATACTTTCCTCTTGTTTTCAAAAATGAAAGATTTTTTCCCATTGATTTGGAAAATCTGAAGATTAGCCATACTGCTATCATTTCGCCGTTGATATTTCTGTTTTATAAATTTTCCAAAGGAATTCATGTCATTTTTTACAGAAAAAAATCCAAAAATATTATATTTTTTTCATCTTTGTACAAAGATAAATAATGCAAACAATATGTTGATAATTTTTATGCATTTTGAAGCTCATAGGAGAACATATTGGGATGAGATTTAAATGAAATTTCTAATGTTACCAGGATACTTATAATTCATGGTGGGCAGTGTGATTAGTCTAATGTATTATTTCATTCTGTCCTACGCATTAGCCCTTTCATCCTGTCAATCACAGTAAATGCACAAATTGAAATTCTAAAAATGAAACCAGAGTGCGCTAGTGAAATAAATTTTGGCGGCTGATGAATTCAAAGCACTTTGGCTGGAAGCATCACTGATGAGGATTTAATATTTGAAACATATGTGTCTGTGCAGGAAAATTGGTTTTGAAATTTTCTTCAAGAAGGTATAGGGTTGGAACATTTCTATATTATCACACTCAAAATTGGTTGAAACCAATAAATAATTATCAACTATTGAATATATTTTTACCATTCTTTATTTATCTTTTTTGAAAGGCACGTAATATTGAGCATATACATGTATTGTAAATAAATGTAGTAATAAACAAAATAATCTGATATTTATATAAACATATATTTGTCATAATTTATAAAAATATCAATAACGTACAGAGGGGTATCAGAACCATTTCAATGAAATAATTTATCTTAAATTCTAATACTAGTATATACCACAAACGTGGATTCTTTAAGACCCTTGGTTTACCAAAGAGGAAATAGGGTTAGCGCATATGATCAAGACAACTACACCATTATATCGCTCCCTAACGCATCTATATACAGACCGCTCTAAGTTGACACCGTTTGTTCATTGTTGCCGCCGGTTTATGCAGTAATTGCAGTAGATTGAAATATTTCTTCCAAAGGGAAGGAATGATACCAAATAAAAACACAAACACTCAAATACACAAATTTTCGGCCCCTTGGTTGTTATCACGTAATAAAACGACGATTATAATAATTCTTTAAATCCATCCTTGCTTCTCTGGCGTTCATTGCAAAATGTCTTAGAATTGTTATAGAGATCGTCGTTTTTTACACTTGATAAAGGCCAAGGGGCCGAAAATTTGTGTATTTGAGTGTTTGTGTTTTTATCTCTTATACAGTAATTGTTTGCATGTTGTGTTTGCGTGTTGTGTGGATATTGATGTGTGTCTCGTTGTATGTCCCCTGTTGTTTTGTGCAATGTTCAATGTGTGTTGCATCCCGTAGTTGTGTTTTGCTGTATCCCCTCATTTGTTATATATCTACACCTATTTCGTGTTGCAGTATGGAGTTGGTAATTCATTTTCCCGCGACCCGATGTTTGAAGTGTTTTAATTCCATTACGTTCTAGATCCCATCCTTTGTTCTGCTGTGGTCAGGACAATTAAGGTAGTTTTGACGGAGATCATTTTCATATTCTCCTTTCTACGTGTTTTCACATTTTGGTGTTATTGATTGAAGTATTTGGGTCCATACATCCACCTGTCAGTAAGTCTGTCTGTGTCTCGCTTAGAATGTAAAAGCTAGATGTGACTTTCCTCGGCCAACAACGTCATGACCACAGGTGCACAAATATGGCTACAATCACATCATTATATACTTAGTACAATATTATGTATCTACAATATGCTTCGAAGTATTTGAAATGAACTGAAATACAGAGATAAGCTATTGGCATGGTATAAATTAAATTCATCGCAACAAAAATAGCATGTTCAACCAACTCATCTTATAACTTATTTTGTCGAACACGTACCAAACGGAGCAATTCAAGTCAGTGCTAACGCTAGCAGACACACCTTGCTCATAGTTTAAACATTCATATGGCGCTTCTAAAACTTGCAGAGTATGGTTCACAACTTATGCCTTAAGTTAGGCTAGTTCAAACAAACGACAAATTTTGGTCTGTCAGACGTACAGCCATACGTCGTATGATACGAATCATACACAGCTGTGGTTTTGTTTATAGATGTGTGCCTTCAACATGTTCATCAGTGTCCTTTATACCAATTTGAGCAGCTTTTTCTTGAAGTTCCTCGAGAAAACTCTTTGTAAAATTCTTTCTCTCCTCGTTCATATGTGAATTAGAACTTGTCTGCTTTCGTTGTAGATTATCAGCCAATGGAGGACCAACAACATCGCTTTGGTCAAGGAAATGTACATGATTTGAACTTTGACCAACCGAACGCGGCAAAGAAGAACTCTTGCGTTTGATTGGCTTGCTATAAATATCTTCAGTAGTTTTCTTTCCTGTGAAATCTGTATCGTCGTTGATGTTGTTGTTTTGAACATATCTACCATAAGGAATTACATACGAAACGTCTTGCTGGTCGTCAAAGAAGTAGTCATTTCTGAGAATGTCAGGTGGCTCGGCGTACCCGTCCTCGATATGTCCCCTTCCATTCTGATTGTAAGTATTTTTCCTTCTCCAATATGGGATACCATCGCTATAGGACCTACCCAAGGGACTGTCATTGTAGGACCGACCACCAATAGGGTTGTCACTATAAGTCCTACCCAGGGGATTGTCATTAACTTTATCACGTGTCATTCCAAGCTTGTCATACAGAGCAGAGTCTCTGTGGATCCGGTCATGCGCTCTCGATGCTGGTGACGATTTCCGGGTTGTACATGTAGAGGACGTTTCGGTTATCAATGTGTTCATCTAAAATAGACAATGTGAAAAAAGTTTTTAAAGTGATTCAGAATGCATTGGTCTTACAATTTACAAGAGAGCAGAATTAAGGTGATGTCTACAGGACTCATGTGATCGTGTTTATCTTGAACTCGACTCTAGAGAAGGGTTACTGTTGTTAGGATGGACTAATCATATCTACAATTACAGATTTAGTTCGACTGATTTGGGTTGGTCGTTTCTTCAAACGCGTCCGAACATTTCTGCTTCCAAATTTTCCTCAAATTTCTAAAACCTGGGTTCTGTAGCATCATATCCCAGCAATCTAACTACGTCTTTCGATATATTTTGGACATGATTTTCACAGATTTTGGCCCTGTTTCATTGTTTTGGATTGAGGATCACTGACGAGGGTCAAATACCCGAAACGTGCATGTCTGGTCCACGTTGTTAATTTATCTGCCTTTAAGTGATGCTAATCAATTTGAAGACATTTAACACATTGACCTATATATTGGAGCATGCGCATAATGACGAGGATCGAACCCGCCTAGCTCTTGTTTCTGGAGGAGTTGGGACTCTAGTAACTATAGAGCCGACAATGGGTTTGGATTGAGTTCTACATGAAAACTCACCTTGTTATCATGGGAGTCATATCAATTTTGACTAATACTTTGGTCTCGCCTCCATTGTGTAACTTACCGATGAGCTGAGGTCATTGATCAAATCTTTCCTTTTATTAAAAGTGGATGCCAAACTGGAACGACTCTTTCGTAAAGATCTTCTCTCGTACGCATTTTGTACCTGTATCAAGGAAGGAAATATTTGCTTTTAAAATAAAAGAGATATTCTGAAGAGGGATCCAACGAGGCATCCTTCCATAGGTTTTCATTAGCAGATAGACAAATTTAAACAGGCTAAATAATACTAGAGACAACATAGATGAAATGGCTCTTTGCATGAAGGTATTTTGAATACATTTTTAAAAACGAAATCACACTTTCCATTTATCTGAATGTGAATCGCGGAATACATGCAGTTTTTTATTCGCTATTTTCGAAAACCAGAGTTACTTCCCATTTGAGACGGTATCTGACGTAGACTGATTATGACGTCATCAAATTTTATAGAAACAGTACTAAAAGTCTGGGAAATGACGGTATGAAATCGACGTTACCATACCATTTTCATGACGTCACAATTGTTTTACTTCAGATACCGTCTGTAAGGGGAAGAAACTTTGTATTCCACAAAGACTCAATATAAGAGTAAGTACAATTTGATACTCACATCTACGCTGAGGATACAATGGAAAACAAAGAAGAATACACCCTGAAAAGCAGATAATGATAGAATGATCTCAATGAACTTTTGCCATAATATATTTACATGTATATTATGTTAAGAAATATTTACCTGATATGTACATCAATATGTACATGGAGACAATAACTGAATTTGACATGTTTTTCATGGAGCTGTTGCATTGCGTGTTGCATAACAAAGGAGGGGATCTCCAACAACATCATGTTTCAGCACCCACAGCAAACCCCAAAACACAGAGCAGACAAGCACAGAAAGAGACGCAAAAGGGACATGGAACGTCAACGCACAACACAGAAACGTCAAACACAAAGGAGTACACATAAACCAACGAGACCAATGCATACAATCAGGAGACGCTGACTCTCCCCGGGCACCTGGTCTCACTTCGGAATGTTGTTCATTCTGAGATTCGCAACCGTTCCAATGGGAATTCTGGTGATTTTGCCTTGCTTTCTCGACTTTGAGACCGAATAACTGATAGGTACTTCTTTGATGTTTATAATAAATCATAAATAACTGACAATCATGTGAACTCATCTGTATTTACTAACATTATCAGCAATTTATTTTTAGATGTTCTGTATATCCGTTTTCCAATACAAAAGAAGACTAAAACTTTTAACATATTATTTACCTGTAATGAATTTAGTATGTTAAACAGGTATGTGAAGACCAGGGTTCCTTTATTGTTTATAGAGAAGAACCCCAGGGTCCATGTTAGCCCCAAAAGAGGTAGGAGTATAACGGCCGCCTTCAGTCCGGACCTGCAAACGAATAATATAAACGATGACATTCTTACAGAATGAAAAGGTCAAACAGAACCAGAAAATTGAAGGAATAATTGAATGAATGAGTATATCTTTCTATCATAGATGGGATTTATTTGTTGAGTTAATTAACATTGCAAAACAATTTGACTTCAAAGGAATTAATGTCACTATAAGTGTACAATGTCACAAATGAGTTAAAGAAGATCCTGGCGATAATCTCAACAGCACTCACAATAGAGCACCAAACTGAGCATTGACGAACCCCTAGCAAGCTAGAGGTGGAACCAGGTGCCCGGGAGGAGTAAGCATCCCCTGTTGGTTGGCAACCATCGCGGATTTTCAGAACGATTTATAATAGTAAATGTTACACACGGGTATTGCATGCTTAGCATGAAATACTTACTCCTCCCAGACACCTGATATGATCCAAAAATGTAGAAAATGTACTGCATTGTGAGCTTAGTAGCATGTGTTAAACGTCTTTAAATTCAATAGCATCATTTAAAACATCATATCCCATCCATCCAGCTACGTCTTTCAGTACATTTTTGGACACAATATTTTTCACATTATTTTGACCATATTACATTGTTTAGATTGAGGATCACTGACGATGGTTAAGTACCTGAAACGTGCATGTCTGGTCCATGCTCCAAATTTATCTGTACTTAAATGATGCTATTGGATTTGAAGACGTTTAACATTAGATATATGAAATGTCTTCAAATTGAATAGCATAATTTAAGAACAGATAAATTGGCAACGTGGACCAGACATGCACGTTTCGGTACATAACCCTGAAACGTACATTTTCACTGCCTTTCCAGCTTTACCGGGTGATTGTGTCTTCAAACCTTGGGTTTGATCTCTCATCGCCACAAATATAACTACTGATTTTGTATCGTCTATGGACTTATGATAATTTTTAACCAATTATAAAAACTTTTCAATTCTCAAATTTCATAAAATTCTGACGTTACACACTGAATTTGGAGAGATTGAAGCAAACTTACTTGACACTAGATCTGTCCTCATTGCTAGCTCTTGTGTTAATAGACTTTACCATGATACGTAACACTATCAGCAGTACGATGGTGTTTGCCTGAAATTAATTCATAGAATTTTTGTAATTTTGTCGTCGGGTGTATTACTCATTTGCGGTTCTAAAAAGGGGAGGACAGGAAGGACGAGAGTTTAGCTCCCTGCATCGATCAGTTTGTCTCTGAATTCCCCCATTCCGAACTATCCAAAGCACATTGTATCATGAAACAAGCATGATGAATATGATAGTTTTCCTTTCAACAGATTTCATGCATGGATACATTTCTTATTTCGTATTGAGTCATATATTTTTTCTTGGACGAATGAATAAATAAAGCTTTTTTCTTAATCTCTGTCAGCTACCATTTAAATTCATTCTTGAAACTTATATACATTTGTAACTAGATATGAAATTGCATACTACTCATTTGTGCATTGAACTGTAACTGCGAAATACAAATACCGTAAAATTAAAGTTCGTCAATATTCGCCTTGAAATACTTACCACAATTACCAAAGCAACAACAGGAACAAAGGCCATTAGCAATAATCTGTTAGATATCCAACATCTGACAAACAAAGAGACAAAACTCAGTTTTATTTATTTCTGTCACAGTTTTTTTTTTTTGGCAAAAAGAACAAAAACAAACATAACAAAAAAAAAAAAGACCCCAACAACAACAAACAATCAAACAAACAGATTTAACAAATCCAAAAATGTTACATTGGTACACATTGGTCTCCTTCCTTTTATTTGTTGTCATAAATGTTTGATGTTTTTGTACGTCTGTTTCGATTGTTTTATATGATATTCTTGTGATTTTTGTCGTGTATTTTTGTGGTTTGTAGATTTTGTCTGATGCCATTTACGTATCACTTTCTTGTGGGTTTGTTTCACTGGGTGGGTGCGGGGTGGTCATGCCGGAGATCATCCCCTTTCATCATATCGTGCAATTGTATCTTGAACTGTTCAGTGTTGCCAGGTTAGGAGAACTTAGAGAGTATCAACAGTGCCTTACTTAATCATTAAGCAGTACTTACACTGAAGAGTTACCATATTCTCCATGAAGTAACCCTGCTGATATAGCAACCACTATCAACGGCAAGCCTAGGAATATAAGAATAAGATACTTTTGTTTTGAAACCTTCAAAGATCTGCATGGCGTCAGTATAATCCGTATTTTTGGAAGAAGGGGCTTCTTTTAGAAAAAAAGATGCTCAGAGCTATAGTTTTTAACACAACAATAACTTTTGGAATTAATTAATAAAGACATAATTTTAAAAAATGAAGATATCTATATATATATATATATGAAAAAAGGTTAAAGCACCACAACAAAGGCGATGTAAAATTTTACATTTTTATTACGACACGTGTTTCGGCTAGTATCAGGTTAGCCTCTTCAGATAATAATAATGTAACATTTGTATTAACATTGAATACAGTACAAGCAATGGTAAATACATTGATAAAAATCAGGATGCGTTAATAAGATTATTTTGCACTCCTTGCTGAAAATTTGCTTATACCTAATAGAAATAGTAAATATGCATGGTCTTATCAATTCTATCTACAGGAAAAGCTTTGTTTATCAGATAAAGTGGTCAAATGTTTATAGGGTTGTGGGTGTTTTTCATGTTCTGTTCAACATAGGTTTGTATCTATCAATGAATATTTGTTCTTTGATTGTGATCATGGGAGTAATCGTCTGTTTGGTAAATAGGCATTACTTTAAAATTCCCATCACTACAATCAAAAATATGTTTTGAAACAAAAAGAATCCTGTTTTGTGGAAGTTTTATATTACTTTTATGAAGAGAAATTCTGTGGTTTAGTTGCTTTGTTGAGCCAATATATTCCTCCTTACATTTGTCACATTGAATGACATATACCACATTTTTAGATGTGCATGTTAAATTTCTTTTAATTTCAAAGTCTCTGGCTGAATTTTTAAATTTGAAATATTTTCCCTCAATTAGGATATCGCATATTTTGCATCTTTTGTTTTTACATTTTGAAACACCTTCTAATGGATTAACATTTTTCACTTCAAATTTTGCACTTGTAAGAATCTTTTTTAAATTTTTAGGTTGTCTTTTGCTTTTGATTAGTTTTGTTTCATTTAGTATATTTTCCATCCTTTCGCTCATTCTTAATTGGTTTATATTTTTATATGCATCGTTAAATATATCTGGATTACCTTTATTAAATGTTGTAACAAATGTTAAAACATCTTCTGATTTCTTTTCCTTTACTTTTCTTAGTTCAGATAATGGAATATTTTTAGCTAATTCGATACCTTTATCTATTAATGAAATAGGAAATGCTCGGTGCAAGAGTGATGTACGTAATTCATTTAGACGGATGTCTCGAATTCTTAAATCACTAACTATTGTACAAATTCTTCTAGCCAAATTATATGGTATTGCTTTCAGACAAGTTTTTGGATGTTGACTTTTAAAATGCAGATACTGCTGCGTGTCAGTTGGTTTTCTGTAAATATCTGTTGATATTACTTGTCCTTTACTTTGCAGGAGAATGTCCAGAAAAGGTATTTGTTTAGTACTGCTTTCCATTGTGAATTTAATATTTGGATGAATATTTTGTAAAATAGAATGTAAAATGTTTATATCTCCCCAATTTGGATCCCATAAAATGATGCAATCGTCAATGTATCTCTTCCAAGAATTTATAAAACAGATTTCATCCATATTTGGAAAATTGGTTTTTACATCTTGATAAAGAGTTTTTTCTAAGTATCCAAGTGTAAGATTAGCATATACTGGTGCCATTTTTGTACCCATTGCCGTTCCTAGAATTTGTATGAAATTTTTCTTGTTGAATTGGAATGTGTTGTTGTTTAATATTACATCAATGCTTTCTAAAACAAATGACTTATTAAAACGATGGTGTAATTCGTTTGGGAAATTTTCAAGCCAATACTGGATAGCTTCTTTTCCTAGGTCATGGGGAATATTGCTATATAAGCTCGTTACATCAAATGTTGAAAGTATTGTACCCTTAGGTACAGAAGATGGAATATGATTCAAATAGTCGATATCATCTCTTACATAGCTGTTGACGTGTTTTAGGAATGGTTGCAGTAAAATATCTACTAAATTGCTAAGTCTATGTGTAGGACAAGAAGGGCCTGCAATAATTGGTCTAAATTTTAAGTCATCAGGATTTAGAATTTCGATATACTCAGATTTTTGAGATTTTATTGCTTCCTTGATTTTTTCAGATTTATGGATTTTTGGAAGAAAAGAAAAGAAATTGAGAAAAGAAAAAGAGCAGAGAAAAACAAGAGACAGAATGAGAAAAAAAGATTGAATGATGTTCAACATCTCAACTCATCTCCAAGAGAAGATTTTTGGAAGAAAAGAAAAGAAATTGAGAAGCGAAAAAGAGCAGAGAAAAACAAGAGACAGAATGAGAAAAAAAGATTGAATGATGTTCAACATCTCAACTCATCTCCAAGAGAAGATCAAACTAAAAGGAACCAATACGAGAATGTATCTAACTTCCGAGTTAATAATGTTCAAAATGAAAGGAGAAGGGCAAACCAGGAAGTGCAGATGACAAGAAATAGGAACGATACCTCTCAAAAGATTTCATATGCACAGGCAGCTGCTAACAACTATGGAGAAGATTTCCAAGGAAAAACTAGCCGACGTGAACATAACATTCGTAGAGAAAGGCAAAGAAATAACAGAACTATCAATGGAGATAACACTTTATATATTGGACAGAGATTCAGAAACAGACCATTCAGAAGAGAAAATAGACAGGACTTTGTATATAGAGATCAGTATTTTTTAGAGGAGGAAACAGGATTAAAAGTGCCTCCTTAGAATCGACAGATTTGAAACCAAAAGTTATTAATCTATCATCGTGCAAACTTACTAAAGATCAAATTGATATACTAAAATTAGGTCTTAAATTTTGTCCAACTCCTAAATCTAATATTCCTGAATTGAAAAAGGATTTAAAAGATTTTGAAAGAAAATTTAGATTGAAGGAATTTTTCTTTGAGAAAAACTATGAAGAAGAATCACTTGTCAAAAATAAATCTAAATTTCAGCCAGAAAAAGGTAGAGACAAAATACTAGATAAATACTTTGAAAACTTATGGAATTCAAATTTTACAGAAAATTCTCAAGTGCCTAACAATTTATCATTTAAACAAAGAAAAGCACTAAAGGAAATACAAAATGCAAACAACATCATTATAAAAGAGGCAGATAAAGGTAGTGCTGTCGTTATAATGAATAAGGATTTTTATGAAAATAAAATTAATGAAATGGTAAACGATGAAACTAACTATGAAACAATGGATTCAAATGAAGACAAATCTGTCATGTCAAAGATAAGTAAACTATGCAATAAATATAGTGAAATATTGACTAAAAAAGAAAGCGATTACTTGATCAATTTTGGTTTTAAAACAAGTAACTTCTATGGACTTCCACAAATCCATAAATCTGAAAAAATCAAGGAAGCAATAAAATCTCAAAAATCTGAGTATATCGAAATTCTAAATCCTGATGACTTAAAATTTAGACCAATTATTGCAGGCCCTTCTTGTCCTACACATAGACTTAGCAATTTAGTAGATATTTTACTGCAACCATTCCTAAAACACGTCAACAGCTATGTAAGAGATGATATCGACTATTTGAATCATATTCCATCTTCTGTACCTAAGGGTACAATACTTTCAACATTTGATGTAACGAGCTTATATAGCAATATTCCCCATGACCTAGGAAAAGAAGCTATCCAGTATTGGCTTGAAAATTTCCCAAACGAATTACACCATCGTTTTAATAAGTCATTTGTTTTAGAAAGCATTGATGTAATATTAAACAACAACACATTCCAATTCAACAAGAAAAATTTCATACAAATTCTAGGAACGGCAATGGGTACAAAAATGGCACCAGTATATGCTAATCTTACACTTGGATACTTAGAAAAAACTCTTTATCAAGATGTAAAAACCAATTTTCCAAATATGGATGAAATCTGTTTTATAAATTCTTGGAAGAGATACATTGACGATTGCATCATTTTATGGGATCCAAATTGGGGAGATATAAACATTTTACATTCTATTTTACAAAATATTCATCCAAATATTAAATTCACAATGGAAAGCAGTACTAAACAAATACCTTTTCTGGACATTCTCCTGCAAAGTAAAGGACAAGTAATATCAACAGATATTTACAGAAAACCAACTGACACGCAGCAGTATCTGCATTTTAAAAGTCAACATCCAAAAACTTGTCTGAAAGCAATACCATATAATTTGGCTAGAAGAATTTGTACAATAGTTAGTGATTTAAGAATTCGAGATATCCGTCTAAATGAATTACGTACATCACTCTTGCACCGAGCATTTCCTATTTCATTAATAGATAAAGGTATCGAATTAGCTAAAAATATTCCATTATCTGAACTAAGAAAAGTAAAGGAAAAGAAATCAGAAGATGTTTTAACATTTGTTACAACATTTAATAAAGGTAATCCAGATATATTTAACGATGCATATAAAAATATAAACCAATTAAGAATGAGCGAAAGGATGGAAAATATACTAAATGAAACAAAACTAATCAAAAGCAAAAGACAACCTAAAAATTTAAAAAAGATTCTTACAAGTGCAAAATTTGAAGTGAAAAATGTTAATCCATTAGAAGGTGTTTCAAAATGTAAAAACAAAAGATGCAAAATATGCGATATCCTAATTGAGGGAAAATATTTCAAATTTAAAAATTCAGCCAGAGACTTTGAAATTAAAAGAAATTTAACATGCACATCTAAAAATGTGGTATATGTCATTCAATGTGACAAATGTAAGGAGGAATATATTGGCTCAACAAAGCAACTAAACCACAGAATTTCTCTTCATAAAAGTAATATAAAACTTCCACAAAACAGGATTCTTTTTGTTTCAAAACATATTTTTGATTGTAGTGATGGGAATTTTAAAGTAATGTCTATTTACCAAACAGACGATTACTCCATGATCACAATCAAAGAACAAATATTCATTGATAGATACAAACCTATGTTGAACAGAACATGAAAAACACCCACAACCCTAAAAACATTTGACCACTTTATCTGATAAACAAAGCTTTTCCTGTAGATAGAATTGATAAGACCATGCATATTTACTATTTCTATTAGGTATAAGCAAATTTTCAGCAAGGAGTGCAAAATAATCTTATTAACGCATCCTGATTTTTATCAATGTATTTACCATTGCTTGTACTGTATTCAATGTTAATACAAATGTTACATTATTATTATCTGAAGAGGCTAACCTGATACTAGCCGAAACACGTGTCGTAATAAAAATGTAAAATTTTACATCGCCTTTGTTGTGGTGCTTTAACCTTTTTTCATATTTATATCCTTTACGTTGGATCCTATTTTTTCTGATTTTGGATATATATATATATATATATATATATATATATATAATCAGTAAATAAAGAAAGATAATGATAAAAATGATGTAAGTTAGTTTAAACTAATCAAAGATATCAATTCTAAATTGTGAAACTAATCAAGACCCTTTATACATCAATTGACTCAATTCACTACTAATGTAAAACTTCTATTATTCGAGAACTTGCAATTTAATTGTTACAATAACAAAATCAATAACGGAGAAGAGAAGACATTGGCTAAGTTAATTTTCCTTGGCTTGATGGCGATGTTCTAAAATTGCCATCGTACGGCATTTATATCTCTTAGTTCATCAGATGTGATAGAGCTTGCCCGATCACATGTTTCGGACTTCCATGATAAAAATACGATGAAGAAATCAGAAAGAAGGCAGATCAAACTTCAACCACAAATGTAAGAAAAAAATTGGTCGCCTGCTTTACCGGGGACAAATCTACAGTTTTGTACCAGTGTCTTTACCAGCATTGCACACTGTCCAAGCGTGACGACGGGACTCCATGACGGGCCTTGTTAAAATCCCGTCAGACTGTATCCTGATTCTCTGTCCTATCTGAAAGTTGGTCAGACATTTGCAAATAGCAGATGGCCGTTCGAAGTCGGCACCGGCATTGGTCTCCACCCTTTTATGTGTTGTCATTAATGTTTCTGTACGTCTGTTACGATTGCTTTGTATAATGTTCTTGTGAATATTGTTGTGTCTTTTTTGCGGTTTGTAGTTTTGTCTGATGTCATTTATGTGCCGCTTTCTTGTTGATTGTTTCACTGGGTGAGTGCATGGTGGTCATGCTGGAGATCCTTCCGTTTTCTTGAAAATGTCACTCGAAAAATCTACATTTTATCTTGTTCTTGCAAAATTCGTGACTCATATTGATGGGGCAATAAAAGTATATATCTTATATGATTTTCTTGGGAAAAGGCCTCACCCCAACCAAGCAGCGAGTACTTCCTGACACTGTCGTTCTTTTTGAACACTCTGACCAGCATGACGTATAGATGAAAACCTTCAATTAACATCCATGAGAACATGGTCAGGAGGAAGTAATGAAGGGCTATAGCAATCCCCATACAGACGTACTGCAATGATAAAAACAACAATAGAGTATAAACTGAAATTTCGCAAAGTGCTTAATTTTGTTATTTCCGTGAACGATTTGAATAAGATACAGGATACAATTATTTGTTCAAGAATTATCGTTTATCACATACAGAATCACCATCACTCGAGATGAACTGAAATAAGCAAAGTTGTTTCATGCATATTAGCAAGTGTTCATTTCGCGAAAAGTATACTCATGAAAAGACACATATGTTAGAATTCAATTTGCGAATGTTGGATATTCACGAAATAATGGTCATTCGATAACAATGTTCTCTATATATATGGATTTGATTACGTCATCAAAATTCTTGTTTAAAACTATCTCTTAGAAGAAAATCCTAACTCATCCAAATAAAACTATCGCGATAGGATTATATGATTGCATAATTCGGTCTTTTCGAAATAAAGAGTTACTTCCCATTTGTGCAGGTATCTGACGCCAACGTATTGTGACGTCATCAAATTCTATGGAAACTAGCATGCCATTCAGGGAAACAGGGTCACATATATGACGTTTTCAAGGGAATTTAATGACGTCACAATGCTTTTACGTCAGATACCTGCACAAAACGAAAGTAGGACTGTAAAATCGAAAAGACGGAATAAAATATATGAATCTAATACCTTATTTTCCGTACGATCTATTCCAGCGAGGAAAAGTATCTGACTTGCCATGATGGAGACTGCTAGTTGCTCATGGATTCGTATTCTCTCTTTTCGTAACCTGTAGAATAATACAGAAGAGTTCCAAATTGTTACCTTAATTTCAAACCAATTTTTATACACAAAACAAGTGTTTCGGATAGTAAATCCTCATCAGTGGTACTTATTTAATCCCGAAGTGATTTTCTGACATATCCAAATATATTTCAATAGCGCCCTCTTATTTTATTTTAAGGATTTTAAATTTTGCATTTTCTTTGCAGAGAGTGCACGGCTCCAACTTTGTGTAGGGTCTATCAATAGCATAGTTAAGTGAAATCTCTGACCAAAATAGCATTGGAGGGATGTTCAACTCCTGAATTATTTCGATGATATTTTGGATGTTATGGCATGTTTCCGGAAAAGCAAAATAATATATATGATGTCAAATTGACAAAGCTTCTTTCGGGCGACAGAGCTGGAAAGAAGTAATTATTACACTTTAAACATCAAGTCATGGGGAAAAAGTTCAACTGTTTCACACCGCAAAAGGAAATAAGTGTTGATAATAATAATAATAATAATACTGAAGTGTTTCAACAGTTCCTTCTTGAAGGCAATTTCAACCAAATTCTAATATACCAGACACGCGTTTTGGATAGTAAATGCCGAAGTGAAAGTACGAGAACTTATCTTCACAATTACCATTTGAAATCAAATATTCCAAGCATTATGCATTCTCAAACCTACACCAACTTTGTTATTACTTCAAAAGGTTAGAAGCTAAACATCAATCAGATAATAATGATTTAAGATTTATGTAATAATAGGGTGTATACAACCAGTATAAAACCAGAATTGTATTTAATAGATATGTATATTGTTGATTAAGGCAAATCAAACCTGAAGAATTCAAAAACTATAACAGTGGTAATACAGCCAATCACAGACAAGCCGCCTCCAACGTATGATATATAGGTCAATATCATGCTGTTACTGTGGTCCACTTTATCCTAGAAAACACAAAAACACAATGCGTACAAAAGAATCAGGTAACAAAATAGATTACAGACAATGTTTCCCATGCGCATGATATAAAATGTACATGTTGAACGTCTTCAAATTCAATAGCATCAAATAAGAACAGATGAATTTGCAGCATGGACCAGACATGCACGTTTCTGTCAGTTAACGTGAAAATGTAGAAATATACAAAAATAGAATAAAGACAACTTCATAGCTTTGAAAACA
This sequence comes from Pinctada fucata, assembly GCA_028142955.1. Classification (NCBI taxonomy): domain Eukaryota; kingdom Metazoa; phylum Mollusca; class Bivalvia; order Pterioida; family Pteriidae; genus Pinctada; species Pinctada fucata. The sequence goes on from AP027111.1 coordinate 54,666,922, forward strand.
ATGGAAGACAAAGTAGACAAAAATCCAAACATTCCGACTAAAATCATATTAAAATTATATTAGACTTTGACCTAGAAAATACAATTTGACTTAAAATTTTGACTTAAACTGTGACATAAAATTTTGACTTAAGAAACTAAAATTAAATGAAAGTTTGACCACTATAATTTGTTAGTTATTTCCTTTTGATAATAAACTTCACACTGATTTAGCCGGGGAAAAATATTGACTGTTAGTTGTAGTTGTATCTAAATTGCATTTGTGTTGAAAGATAAAAATTACAAAGAACTTTTATGTACCTCTACAGAAAAGACGTCCATAATGACAGCAAAGTTGGTCAGGTGATCACAAACACATGTCACATGACTAGTATTGCTCAGTGATTTGTCGAATCTACAACCCTCTGAAATCCATCTCTTGTCAGTGTCACTGTGTTAAAAGGGGAAGAAGTATTAAACAATCTGCGTTTTCATTCTAATTCATTTGTGACTACTTGAATGTTAAACGTCTTCAAATATATAATAGAATATTGCTTTATGTGCAACATCCTTAAAAGTTCTAATAAGTTTTCAGTCATTCTCATTTTACTTACGTTTCGCTCATGTTCATAAAAGCACATTTTGGTCTATGTCCAAGCCATAATGAAAAATTCTGTAAAAAAAGAAAGATGTTCTCCAATAAAATGTCATCGCAACTCATATTACGATTAATTCAAATTGTTTAGAATGTACTTGTTTAATTCTTGTCCATATACATCGTAAGTATCTAATTATAATTATAGAATGCTTACACTTGTAGAAAGCAGCATGCTTTGAAAAAAAAAAGAATAAGGCACTGGGTTTCGATGGCTTTAGCATTGATTAATTGTACTTTTTCTTCAGGATAAAATTGTATAGTAACTCTGACTTCAGTAAATTTTATAATAATTTCTGTTGCTTTACCTTTATTTCCTTATCCAAATAAATGATCTCATTAATTTGCCTATACTTACCGAAACTTTAAAAACGATGATAACTGGTTTTGTGAGTCTCACGATGCTTCCCTCAGGAACACTGAGAATGCTCGCTGATACTATGTCAGAGTTAAATACTGTGGTAGATTTTGTATCATTCTCAGACCTGCAATTACAAAAAAAAAAAAAGAATTTACTTTTCAAGCTTACTTTATACACTAATATATTTTATTTTACCACGGACTAGTTCGAATCAATCAGGGAGCGTAAATCATGTGCACGCCGTCTAAATAGGATCACTGATGAGGGTTAAATACCCGAAACGTGCATGTCTGGTCCGCGTTGCCAATTTATCTGTTCTTAAATGATGCTATTCAATTTGAAGACGTTTACATTTCTATAGACCGTCAGCAATTTCGCCATTGCCGTATAAATCAATTAGCAAATAAAATGAGTCGTGAAACGCCAATTTTCTGCAACAAAAAACGGAGGTTTTGGTCCTCGACAAAATAAAACAGTTATTAGGGTAGTTACTGACCTTCAACAGAGATTTGTCGGGTTGATTAAGCCTATCGAAGGCTCGGCTTTGCCTACAAATCTCTCTAGGTAACTTATCTAATAACTAACAATGTATCATAAATGATTCGAAGACTAGAGATCGTCAATCAAAATATCACGATACATAGGACATATACATTAGCTTCCATATTTCGCCCGTCTCACACTTTGTTCCTACTCTGTTAATTTTGTGTGTGAGATACAAACATAACAGAATAGGAACAACGTGTGAGACGGGCCAAATATTGAAGCTACATATGAAAAAGGTAAACATAATATAATCTACATATATTATAAAAGTGAAAGAGCTCAGAGTGAATAATGAGGGGGGGACAAAGTGAAAGGGAGAGGGGAGGAAGGGGGCGAGAGGAGGGAGAGAAGGGGGGGGAGGGAAGGGGAAGAAAGGGGAGGGAGGGGTGAAGAAAGGGCGGGAGGAAAGGGGGCGGGAGAAGGGAGGTAAGGGGTGGAAGGGGAGGTAAGGGAAGCGTGAAAAGGAGGGGGAAGGAGGAGGGGGTGGAAGGGGGAGGTAAGGGAAGCGTGAAAAGGAGGGGGAAGGAGGAGGGGGTGGGAGGGGGAGGTTAGGGGCGAGAGGTACCCTCTGCCTCCCCATGATCATTTAGCCATGTCCATCACTAAAATGTATTTAGAGAGTTAGAATCAAGGAACGTGTCTTATTCGGTTGTTTCATTGGTCAAAACAGATTGAAGCCAGAATGTCGTCTAGAATCTTGAATTCTATTATGGCATGCCGTGTGGAAGTTTCAGAAGAGAAAGTAAACATATTTTCCCGTAAAAATACAAGGATTAACGAAATCAACTCCGTACGTATGAGTAAAGATTCAGACTTATATGATGTGGGCACAATGTGATATCTTTGAGGAATTAATTTTCAAAGTTACCATTGATTGCATGCAATCATGAGACGCTGACTCTCCCCGGGCACCTGGTCTCACTTCGGAATGTTGTTCATTCCGGGGTTCGCAACCGTTCCCATGGGAATTCTCACGACTTGGCCTTTTCTTCTCGACTTTGAGACTGAATAACTGTCAGGTACGTCTTTGATGTTTATTGAATCAATAGAGAGGTAGTGACTTTCGCTGGAAAAATATCAGTTTGTGTTCTTTATGTTTTACTTAACGTCAGAAACCAATCAACAAAAGATTTCCAACTTTAAACACTTACAGATATTTATTCTGTTCATCCTGACTTGCTCTTAACAGGAATGGTATCGACTTAAAATTGCCTGTGTAAATTGGTAAGTACCGTGCTGAAATACAAAGATAATGTCCCCGTCATAAAATGCGCCAAGCAAATAGGGTGTTTCGAAATTTGGCGGAAAAAATCCTTCATCATAACAAATCACAAAGCGTTCCATGTTCCTTATATCATATCTATTCTGTTCGTCACTCATCTTATTTAACAGATTAATTATACACCTTTTATCTCTGTATCATGTTGCTGTGGCCATTTTTTACATGTTGCTGTGGCCATTTTTTACATGTTGCTGTGGCCATTTTTTACATGTTGCTGTGGCCATTTTTTACATGTTGCTGTGGCCATTTTTTACATGTTGCTGTGGCCATTTTTTACATGTTGCTGTGGCCATTTTTTACATGTTGCTGTGGCCATTTTTTACATGTTGCTGTGGCCATTTTTTACATGTTGCTGTGGCCATTTTTCTTCTTCACTATATTAACTGCATTATCTCAGTATTATGAACGACAAATAATCTCAATATCCTTGCATGTACATTACGCTTTGCAGCTTTATTTTAACGCTCATACCATACATGTATAGCTGTATACTCAAGTTCTGGTGGCTACGGATTTGCGTACTAGTTTACTTGAGCAAAATTGAGCAACAGATTACCTTCGGAATTCCTCACAGCTTTTGCAAATACAGAGGAAGTGAGTGTAATACTGTTGTTATCTCCAACGTTAAAATCCGAGGATTCCTCACATAAAGCAATTCTCTCACGGAAATTGATATGAAAATCTGGAAAAATAAAGTAAAATCCAGGTTTTTGATAGATTCTTGCATGTTTAGCAACGATATCATGTGTATCCGATA